>DF240287.1:0-67578 GCA_000507305.1 Breviolum minutum Mf 1.05b.01
TATATGCATTGTCTCTATCTATATATATATATATATCATATAGACATACCTATGTGTCTTCCAACACATTCCACCTCAAACATGTCCTTTTTCCATCTCTCAACCCCAACCTTTCCAAGCTGAGCTCCTGGGCGAGGTGGGAGCCCAAAAACGTTCCAGTTCTTCCCCTGTCGACCTTCCAGCTCGCCATAAATGACGGTTTTCTTTTGTTTCGAATCGAAATTCGTTTTTTTGAGAAACACCCATGTGTTTTTTTTCACATGGCGTGAAACAAATGTAAGAACAACTGTGGGAGGCCAACAGAAAAAAAACTGTGATGATATCAAGAGGTCATCCATTTTTTTTCTTGGTAACGAATACTTCACAAAGCTGAGAAATGTCAAAGTCACGCAAGAATCCAGCAGTGAGGATTTCCAATCCCTCATTATATTCCTTCCCAAAAATCTGGGTTTAGCCAGGCAAAGGAGGCTGCAGCAACTGCAGGCGGAAGGACTCCTGGAAGTTTATTCAAAGAAAACCCAACAACCCATAAGGCTCAGCGACTGTAGTGAGTGCTGGAATGTAATACTAGTCTGTCATGCAAAAAAAACCGAAGTGCATGTAGAAATACGTGTATATATATATACATACATCTGGAGTATATGTATATAAAAATATATTTAGTATATCATGTGTATGAAATTATATATAAAGATATATTCCATAATTAAAGGAGAAAGCACCGTGCTCCACAACGTCCTTGATGTTTGCGAATTGCGCGTCACCTTTGACCAAAAGTTGAGTTTCAGTTCTATAGCGATCAAGTGAAGGTATGCAAGTGCCCCCTACTGCTGATGGAAGAAATCCTGCACCAGTTGATATGGTAAAAATCCTATTATTCACATGGTTTTTTACATGCCAGGTGGTGCAGGATTTCCTCCGTCAAAAGTATTTTCAGATATATTCAGAGATGTTAGCCTGTTTTTGTATGTTGGTGAAAGGATTCTAGGGACATTTTTTTTCCTCGAAAAATGTAGCATTTTAACATTGAATCTTCAGTGGTACGAAAGATTGGTGATTGACACCAGAAGATGAACTAGGTCCATGAAGTCGGCTCCATGAAACCCATATTCGTACCAAAGAAAGTGATTCAGGATGCCAATCACTCACATCACTCACATCAATCACTCGCTTACCCTTCTTTACCATCCGAAGATTTTCTTGGACACACTGTGGGATACAGAATTTTTAAAAAAAGAACACATGTTTTAAAGACACCCAAAAAGATGCCAACAAACAAACAAACAAACAAACAACCTAACGGTGGTATTTTTACAGTTCTTGTTCAATCATGAAGCCTTAGATCTGCAAAAAATCGTGGACCCAAAATCTCTAAACCAAGAAACTGAGGTTCTCTAGGGCTGTCAAGACATCCACAGCCAAAACCTGAAGGTGAAAAAACAAGGGCAGATGTGTACCCGGCCCGGACCCTTCCTTTTAATGACGGAAGTGGAAAATGACTATGACCCTATGACCCTATGTGTAGAGAAGACAAGTCTTGGGGCTCATGTCCAACTTCCATGATGGGAGAAAAAGTGGTTACAATATGTCACCAAGATGAGTTGAACTAACATTTTGAGAGTCTAAGACAGCACGATTTCAATGTTCAACATCTGTGGCGAAGCTTGCTGCTTGGGTTGGTATCTTACCCCAAATGAAAGGGATGTTTACAAATAAGAAATGCCTGGAAGGATGAATTAACCAACCTCAACCACCAACCACCAACCGAACAACCAACTACAACCTTTGACTGCTGGTGTTATGAATGTTACTACCTTTTTGTATCACCACCCTTTTTGGAGTCCCGTTGTTTTTTTGTGGCACAAGGATTGGTCACTTCCAACAAGTCTTAAAATGTCCGGTTCCTTGTCAAGAAAAAATCATGTGTATAAAGTACCTGATTAGGCAGCCATATTTAAAGAGTAGTGTTGGTATTGTATTCCTAAATGATTTCCAATCATAAATTTTTACCACATCACCGGGTGTTTGAAACCCTTTCACACCCGCGCCATAGCCAGCGGTCCACTCTCCGGCCCGGTTTTTTTTTCGGCAAAAGGAGGCAGGTTGGGTCAACGGATCTCAGCCCAAACGGCTGAAGAACCTCAATTGTTGTGCTTGTAGTATTCCTGGAAAGAATTCCCCAGGTACTCGCCAAAGACAACCTCAGGGACGGAAAACATATCAGAATCTCAGGAAATGATAGGAATTTGTAGGAATCATTTTGCATTCATCGGGTTTTTTTTGCCTATTTGGTTCTGAAAAAAGAGGCATCTATCACTGCATCGTACCGGACTTCGTTTCCATTACACTCAATACCTTTTCACAACCGAGAAAACAAAAATCTGCAAGTATGCTGCCATCCATGAGATTCATCTAAAAATGAAGTAGAAATTTTCATAAATCTTCCCGGGTTTTTAAGGCAGGTTAGGGTTGCCAACCTGGAAATTTCGGGGTGCATACCTAAGGTTTGCACCAACCACAGGTAACTTGGCAGCCAAGGCATCAGCCAATGATTAATTGGTGGTTTTGGGTTGGTGGTTTGGGATTCTGAGAGTACCCTTCCTTAAGTAACAATCCCTTTCATAAGGGGATCCCAGGAATCCAAACCACCAATTAACCATTAGCTGAAAGCTGCGATAATCAGTATTAAAAAAACACCACTCCTTTTTTGAATGACAGATGGCTATGCCATTCTTCAAAGATTTAGGCTACAAAAAAAAGAAAAGAAAAACAAAAATCCGGTTCTGTTGGTTTATGTTCTTCAAAAATCAATTCAATTTTGTGGGGCTGAATCATATTTTCGCCACATCCATTTATTCACAAATCTTGAAGTTCAAATCTCTGAGGTAGGTTTTTCACCTTTCAACGTCCTCAACGTGCCTCAAATTTCAAGGGTTTCAGTGGAATGGGCTTGGTTCCTGGAATGCGAGATTTCCCGTTAAAAATTGAGACATCTTGAGATCATCAACCAATGATCCAAAATATCCAACACGGGAACTGCCCAGCAACTAAACCCATACCAAATCCCTTCATCCATTGCTGCTCCAGATGGAAACCGTTCTGTACTCATCTCTCAACATCTGTCGATATGAGATGTCAAACAAGATTTTTGAGAAGAAAAAAACATCAACCATATGAAGCATTCCAAGTTCCCACATCTTTATTTCACCATATTTGATCCCCGGCTTCCCAAAGTCTTTCCAACTGCAAAGGTACTGGAGTAACATCAGGTGGAGTGCGTTTCAATCGCTTGGAGAGTGGAGGAATCAATTCTGATTCCTCCTCTTTCAATACAGAATCATAGCCCACCCCCTTGGGTGGTCCAATGGCCGCATCCCATTGAGGTTCGATAAACAAAGCCTCGGAAGGGTTGTGGAAGGGTTGTTGGCGACGTTTGGTCAACCCGGAGTTTCCCTAGAACGGGTCTCTCGTTGTTTCAAGTTGTTGAAAGTAGTAGAAACCACCGTGGGACTTCAAGTTTTTTCGGACCATTTCGGATTAAGGTTTTTTCAAGTTTCCAATTTTGTGCCCAATTTCCTTCTTTGGACCTTTTCTTCTGTTGGAAAATTTCGGAAGTTTCGAAAAGCCTCTAAGAAATGTGATTTTCTGAGCACCAAGGCGATCTGGCGAACTTTTAAACAACTTTCGGAAACTTTCACCTCAAAAAAAAACATTATATAAAACAAAAATATATATCTCAACAGATTCACCTTCACTTTCTTCACAAAAAAAAAAATCACCCCTTAAAGTTGTTTTTCACCAAAAAAACACATCCTTTTGGGGCCTTTTCTTGGAAAAGGTTTCCGGTGTTGGCTCAGCTCATCCCTCCCCAAAATTCCAGAAACCGAGGGGCAAAGGTCTCTCGACAAATGGGTCTCTCTCCCTGTTTCCGTTCATGGGAACGAACTTGATGCGGTGTGGCTACCAAAGCACCACCACTCAAGATTTGAGAGGCTTCACCTCCAAGTTTTTGGAGAGAATTTTCAATGCACTGGAAACTGCATTTTTTGAACACACAAAGTTTTTGGGGAAAACACAACACAAACACACAAAGACACAGAACACCACCATAAAACTGCTATAGCTGCTATATAACTTTGCTCATTTCCAATCATCTTCAATCAAAATAAACATCAATCAAAAATAATTTAATCAAACCATCCAATACCAAATCTTTCCCCCATCCCTTACCACCCCGCAAAGGGCACCGATTTGAAATCCGAGGCAATCTCCGGGTAGCGCTACCCTCAGGATACTTCGATCACGCCCTCGCACGTGCAAGCCTCCGGTACGCGAGACGGCGCCTGTTGGCACCTCTTCGCCCGTGTCTTCGTAGAGCCACATGGCGGGCACCAAACCCGTCAAGACGCTGTTGTCCTCAACCATTTGGGTATTTCCAAAAATAGTGGGTTTTCCCCCCAAATCATCCATTTTAGTAGGGTTTTTCCATTATTTTCACCATCCATTTTGGGGTGTTTCCCTATTTTTTTGGAAACACCCATTTGGAGATGTTGGATTAAGAAACCGTGGAGGGTTCCGTGTGGCCATTTTTGCTTTGAATATTTCAGGGCTGTCAAGCTAAAAATTCTGAAAGTATTGTGACCTCAATTTGGAGATCACTTTCAAGAGGAATATGGGCCAGAAGAAATCCCACTGGTGTAAGTGTTTTTTCTAAACACCCAAAGCAAACCAAGAAAAAATTCAGGCCTTACTAAGCAATAGACACAAAAAAGGACTCAAAAAGAATTGACTTGAAGTTAGGTGTCGTTGTGCCAGCCACACCAGGCATCTTCAGTTGAATTGCCTTCATCTGGTGAAAAGTAATGCAACAAACGACCTGCAAGCATCTTGGAATTAGTATAGGCTGCAGCATGTAGCCTTTCTCCATGGTTGGCATGTCGAGATTGCACAAAATGATCGCAATGTCTCACCAAATGCTCACCGCAGTCGTAGACCTCGAAAATCACGTGCCCAAGTGCCCGTGCCCAAAAACACCACGAATCTGTAAGTTGGTATGATTTTGCGTGTCGAACATGGAAAGCTCAATCTGGTACGGCATCTTTCCTGTTCTACCAGTCAGATGGGGCCTCATTCACCCATTTCACCAACTCAGGTTTTTTCATCCCCTGATTGTTTTGGGGGGGTCATCCAAGACACTAACTTCCCTGTAGCTTTGAATGCTTCTTCCAACTCCGGCACTTCTTTGGGCCAGATGTTCCGCGTCGTCGCATAGGGATACCTTTGGATTTTGGATGATGGGACCAGTGACGAAGCTAAGTGACTCAACACATGTTTGTTTACAGGGAAATAGCCATGGAAATAGCCATGGAAAAATCATTTGATACCATAAAAACATAGTAAGAATTATTAAGATAATAAAATCATTGGTTTTTGTTGGCTAAATCTTAGAGATTCCCAGTCGTCGCCGGAATCGTCCGGAAGGGTATGAACCATCTCTCTTTTTTTCATTCCAAGAGACTTCTCTCGCACCGTTTCATCGCCAGCAGCTGGATCATCCCAAACAGGATTGGCATAGAAACTGCCCTTGGCCTAGTTTGATCCACTAAAATGGATCCGATTCACCATGAGCTCATGGATCCATGGTGACTTTGGAGGGATTTTTGAATGATTTCAACAGAAATAGCTCACCCAATATCTGCTGGAGGTTTTGTTGTAATGAAAAAAACGCAAGCACACACTTGAAGTCACTTGACCACACCATCTTCAACGGCTGAACGGAAGTCAGTAAAATTCTTTGGGTAGTGAAATCAAAGTACCAAGCTGAGTGTAGCTGGAAAGTATCCAAATGCTCCCCAAACCTTTTGCGGAAAAATGACTTGCTTTCTATACTCGCCGAAGACACCATGTCGGGCTTTCCCTTGAACTTCTCCTCAGATGAAATTGAGATTGAAAAAAAAAAATGCATAAAACCCAGCAAAAAATCATCACCAATCTCATCAATCATCAGAAACCCATTCATAAAAACTTTTTTATATAGGATAGGAAGACTTCCATCTAGGAGTCGATTTTGAAAAAAAATATTCTTCTTTGCTGCATCCACTGACTCTAATATATAGACGTCTTTCTTGCTGACTAGGAACCACAAGAAGTCTTCTATATCTATGCTGACAGTGTAATGATGTGGTTACTTGGTAGACAAACTCTTTCACTTGGGGTTTGTTCAAAAGCTGTGGTGAAGTCATTTGGGATGCTTAGATCAATTGCTTCAGAACTTGATTTAAGTTCCCAATGAACCAACAGATCAACGAAAACCTGCACCTGCACACAGTCAAAGCCTATAAAGATCATGCGATGAGCTGGTGATGTGTATTCCATGTCCAATACCACACTTGAGCCACGAAAAAAAAAAAAACTCCTACTTTCCATGAAATACTAGTTGGTTAATAGGGATCCTTGTAATGGTTTTATTCAAATCCCAACATAACAGGGTAGCATTTCATCCCCTTTTTACCCTAAACAACCAGGGTTTTGGGTGTGTTTCATTGCTCACTTGATTTGGCGTAACAGCCAGTCGTCATGGCAAGCTTCACGACCGCGGCTCCAGCCAACGCAATAGTGCGCATCCGCTCGTTCGTAGCCTTCCAGCACATCTTGCGGCCTATGTGGTTGGAAATAGCAGAGATTTAGCTAAGTGAAAATAAAAACACCATCAAATCAAACATCCAAAAGGATATCCAAAGTATCTAAATGAAATTTACAGCACCTCCAACCTCATTCAAATTTCCAGTTTTGGGACTAAGTTTTCTTTGCTGGAAAACGACGGCACAAAGATGTCGAAAAGTAATTCCAAATGTTCCGTGATTGCTTTTTTTTAACAAAATAACTCACAGGCCAACAGCTTATACACTCCCTAAAACTAACTAGCTCCTGAAAATAGGCCTCCTCGGACGGAAAGGATCGTCTTCCAACCATCCATTTCAGGGGGCGTTGGCTGTTAGTTTTAGGGAGTTGTAACACATTCAAAAGTTCGTAAACCACATTCATCTCAACAATCAACCACAAGAGACTACTCTTTCTTCCATAATCATGGTTCAATGGAAAACTACCCCAAATGAAAGGAAACAATCATAATATTGGAGATTTCCCCAACCCATTTCCCAAACTTCCAACCATGAATTTTTGGGAGGAATCGGAACCCTGTTCCCCCACCCCCAAAAAAAAAAAAGGAAACTTCAATCTCACTCCTCCAAGGTACAGGGTAGCCAAACGATGTGCCAATGGCAGTAACTTCTTCCGCACTTCCTCTAAACCAGGCACTTGCCGTACACCACAAATGCCCAGGCCGCCCGGACCAAAGGCCTGGGAAAACGACGGATCGAAAAAAGTGGGGGATGTTTGTTCGCTCAAAAGGAGGGTAATTTGTTTAAAATAACCATCCTGGAATATATCGAATATCAGAGAAGTTTGGTAGAATATTACCTTTGATTCAAACAGTTTACCTATGTCGTGCTTCGCTGCTTCTCCTTTGAAAGCCCATCCTGAAAACCCTGCTATTGCTGCGAAACGGAGAAACTCATTGAGCCTTGGCGATTTTCGCACTCAAGTCCTTGCCGTCCACCAATTCTTGGTACTCCAAAATCACCTCACAGGTTCGTGCGGGTTTGTACTCTTCGTTTCATTTTCTAAAAATTCCTTCCCAACAACCAACTTACAGTTCACCCCTGAAAATTAGGCCTTCCTAAAACGTCTCCCGGTCACCACCATTTTTTCAGGCTTAGTTTCAGGGAGTGCAACTTGTGGCCCCCAGGTCTTTTTTTTCGAACTTAAAAGATTCAACCATGGGCTTCTCAACTTCTTCCATGCGTCTTTTTTAACCAAATGAAATGTCAACATTTCAACTTTGCCCACGGCACCAGGTCGTCACTTTGAGTCTCGGCCATGGCGAGGAATCCAGGCTTCAGATGCGGGGGGCAACTTGAGGCTACGGCAAAACAACTTGGAATTCCCTTGGTTCCAAGAAATCCCAACAGGACCCACTGAACGGAACCCTAAACCTGAGTATCTAATAGCTCGATCGCAACTTCCTTAGGGGTCCATTGGTAAGGTCCCATTCAATTCTTGATGGATTGGTGGAAAAAAAAACGTCCAATTTTTGGGGGACGCTATTCCTTGCCGGGGCATCACTATCTTTGGGCGAAACTGGAGCTCGTTTTCTTGCAAAACCTTTTTTTTTTTCAAGAGTGGACTTGAAACTTTAAACGAAAAACAGCTGTAACCAGGTCAAAAAATGTCGAAAAGCTATAGTTCCAAAATTGCCGATCGTCCTTTTTTCAGAAATTTCCCCCGAATCCTGTTTTTTTTGCTTCAATCAAAGAGTTGACCCCAGCTCAATCACAGCCCGGAAACCTGCCAAAAACATGAGCAGTCCCGGCAGTGCCACCCTTAAATTGGGTGGTGAATTGTCTTAGAAAAATGAGTGACACGACATCAACCCTTAACTCTTGAAACAAACCGAAAACATGAGAACTTGTTGTGTTCTTTTTTTTGTGTTGTTTCATGTTGTTTTTCAAGTTACCTTAAAAATCAACCGACAATTTCAACCCACAACAGGCCTTTTCACAGTGTTCCTCCGCCAAATCAGGAAGCGCCACCTCGCCTTGCACCTAGGAAATCCCGGGAACTTCCAAGTTTCCAAGTTCCCTCGTCCGAGTTTTTGGTGTGTTTTCCGTGAATAACGGCCTTAAGGTATGAAACTAGAGGGGTCAATGTGTCTCAAAAAATCTGCCTACTCGACACTCTCGAATTGTCACTCGACACGGAATGCAGGCACCAGCTGCTTTTTTTTGCGCACCCATTTTCTTGGTTTTCAAATCAGATGTTGAGCAGTTTCTGCTGGGTATTGTCGATTCAATCGGTTTTTTTTAACACTCCGTGTGGATGATCATATTCTTTGACTGCCAATAAGGACAACAACTATTATTTAACTATGAATGACAATAAAATTACAAAATACAACATGTTTAATCCAAATAAATCCAAGTCCAAGATCGGAGTAGGATCTTCCGTTCTTGCTCAACACCTTCTGACAATCGGATCTCCGCTTCCCAAAAAAAAAACGGAGGCAGCGAAAAAGCAAAACAAAGCACCAACAAAGATTCCAAGCAAATACTTAAGAAATGAAGTTGGCAATGAAAAAACTCATGTGCAGCCATTCTAAAATGAAAATGCATGAAAAATCATGAAAACATGTTTGTTTCCATCTTTCCATCAGGGAAACGACAACGACATTCAGTGTTTCATGGGATTTTTGCTTCCGGTGGTGCAAGATTCAAAACAACCCACCCAGGGTGGCAGAAATCTAATCGCTGCATCAGTGATGTCGTTGAGGCCAAGAAACGATCGATTTTTTTGGGATGCGACCCAAGGTGTCAGATGGTATCCCATCTTGATAAGGAGTACCATACAAGAAATACTGAGAGATTCAAGGACTACTCAGATCTGATAGACATTTCTCGCCAACCAATTGGAGAGATGTGGGAATATGATTCCTGAAATCTCAATACCTCATTCCAAGTGGCCTCAACCATCAGAAGATCATTCACTAGTTTCAGAACAGCTATTAAAACATATTAAAACATTGCTCGCAAACATCATAGGACTGCGCCTTGGCGAATGAGCGAATGGGGGGAAGTGTAGCAAGCCCATCAGTTGCACATGGCAGGGGAAAAAGGAAAGTGCAGGACCGTGTGGTCCTCCACCCAACAAGTGACTACCATGCAGCCATGTTTCCGGTCTTTTTTCTCTTACAATCTTGACTTCTACGTTCATGGTTCATCTGATGACCAGGTTTCTGGATGCTCAATTTAAAAAAGAAACTCTTACTTTCCATGAAATACTGGTTGTTTCATAGGGATCCGAAAATAAAAATGGCTTATCATAATCCATCATAATCCCCCCCATATAACTGGCTAGTGTTTCATCATGTTTCATCCACTATATAACCTAAACCACCCGCGGCCCCTTTTTTCATTGCTCAATTCCAAAACCACCGAGGGAACCCCGGACGTGCAGGATCGTATTGGCACCATTTTGACCTCGAAGCAGATTCCATCGAATATTCCCAAAAATATTTGAAACCACCACCTAGAACATCAATATGGCTTTATTGTTGGAAAAATCATTCATTGAAAAGTTGATTCTTATACTCAAGAATCAGCAATTTGATGGTGAACATGTCCGCCTTCAAAAAAGGTGTCACCAAAAATGATGGGTTTCTTGGAAGTTGAAGGGTCACAACCAGCAACCCCACCAGAAAACTCAAGGCCGAGAAGCAGGTCCAGAGTTTCTCCTCACAACTGAAAATTTCAGTCCCAGACAAGTCAACGGAAAAAAAACGAGAGATTCGAAAAGATTCGAAACAAAAAAACACGTTAAATCTAACCAGTTTCGAAAGGCTCTTTGCACTACCAAAGAAAAAAAAACAACCAACAGCCGGCAAACGACAAACAAGTAGCGACAAAAAAACCCACCAACAAACAACGAACAACCAACAAAAACACGACAAACTGCCAGGTTTCGAGGGTGTTTAACGGGAACGTGAAATAAAGAAATCATGGATAAGAAAAAAATAGATTTTTGTAGCTCGGAAAGGTGTTCCACAGAGAGCTACCTTAGAAACAAGCAAAAATCATAAAAACTTGCAGGAGCCAGTATGTCACTGTTCATCTAAAAATGCAAAAAAACATGCAATGTTCTGCATTTTTCGGTGATTGTTCAGTACATGTTCGTCTGAGTTTGGGTGTTTCCTCCATGTTTTTTTTTGTGTTTTGTGGAAAAAATTCTCCTCCTGAATCGGCCTGTGGCAAAGGTCACAGGTCACCGCACGCATTTGAATCAAATCTTCGACACTGAAGCGGCGCCCGGCATATTCCAAGTAACCGCTCCTTGGGGAAGAAACCACGATGAAGGAAAAAAAACACCCTTGATTCTTGATCAAACTGGGCACCTGTTTTTTTGGTTTCACCCTGGAAAAACATGGATTTGTTTCCAAGGCTTTGGTAAGTTTCACTTCGGAAATTCGATGTTTGACACTTTGCTGATCTGATTTTGCGATGGTTTCTTGTTGAAAAAGTTGTGTAGATCAGAAGGTGCAAATGATAGGATTCTCCAACATGTCATGTATATTTCCCGAATCTTTTCTTCCCACACAAAAGCCTCAAAGATCACCACGAATTCACAAAACTCTTCAAGAATTTCTCAATCAAGTTTCGAATCTACCAAGAGCTTCACTCTCTCGCGCAAGGGCAAGAGATTTAATTCACCGCCACAAACGCCTTCGCGTTTGATTTCTGAATCGGGATTCATCAAGCCACAAAAAGTACTGCTGGAAAGATGCCAAAGAATGGTATTTTTTGTGGGGCAAAAAAAGATCTGATCTTGAAACATTTCGGAAACAGAATGAATCAATCCTTCTAAAACAGCATCGAACCAAAACTGCAGCCAACAATCAAGATATAGGTTTCATTAACCTGATCTTTTTCCAAGTCAAACAGCAAACAGCAAGGTTGTCATCATCATTTACACAAACGATCGCCCAAAACCGCCAAGGGCACAGAACGAAGGCTCTCCGGATTTTTTTCGTCGTAAAAGCTCCTCCAAAACACTGATTTTATCAGAGCCAAATGACGCTAAAGGTCATGTACAACTGCAATACATGTACATATCTATAGGATATCTGTCTCATATTATATAATGCATATGTATATACATATATATATATATATATACATACGTATATATAGAGCAAATATATATCGGGTATTAACATATCATACCAACATGTACATACTGCACCAGCAACAAAAGTCTAATTGTAGTATGTAGTATTGTTGTCTTCCTAAGTTTCTACAACACAACTTGCAAGTTGTTTTACCATACCATTCTCCGATCAAACAACTTGCTCCTGTTGTCGCGGCTTCGCTTGGCTTTGCAGACGATTCCGCATGTCATCCTGTAAAACTGGGAAGGATGTGTTCTTTTTTTTCCTGGGCCGTCCATTGGCTCAAACAGTTCGCAACATATCGATTTTTCATTTCCAATTTATTCCAAGTTCAGTGAAACTTTCAGTGGGTTTCAGATGAAATTGAGATTTCATTGAATCAGGATTGCACCAACTGATTTCATGTCTGATGTTTCATTATCAACTCCAACCCGTTTCAATGATAAATCTTCACTCGCCTGGCCATTGAAGACATCCGTCTTGAAGATGCTACCCTGCAAGATCTTCGTGCCATGCCGTGCCCCAAAAAAGGATTGCAAATAGATTGACCCGAGATTTGAATATCAAAATGGCACAGAGTTGGAAAATTCATAGTTGGAATTCCAACAAACCTACTTCAAGCTAGTTTTCCAGCATCAACAAATGTCAAAAACACATATTGGTGACCTCATCTGAACAAAAAAAGCTCACATTGTTCAGATGATGTCATCAGATTTTTCAATGATTTACAAAGAGTTCGACCCTACAAAACCAACAAACATATCCCCCCGGATCCATTCGGCACTCTTGAGTGAACATCCATGGGATTTTCCAGCCGTCCGCCTGTTGTTGCAACCGTACCTGGCCAAATGTTGCTATCATTGATACAAAAGAAATTGTACTGCTTACTAGTAGTGGTAGGAGGAAGAAGAGGAGGAGTATTTGTGTTTGTGTTTGTATTTGTTGTTGCTGCTGTTGTTGCTGCATGTTTTTTGTCAGTTTATCATGCTCCTCTGTATGTTCTGTTTCTTTGAAGTAGTGTTTTCGTCGCCGGCGTCGTCGTCATCATCATCCATCATCATTCACTATGTTTCTTAGCATAGCAGTAGTCGCCATCTCTGTGCTCCTCATCATCACCACTGTCATTACAACAACGGTAACTTTCGTCAACATACATAGAAATACAATTGCTCGACCCCGGCCATCTAAGTTGTCAAGAAATCGCCAGTTTTTCCGTGTAGTTCTTCAACAAGTATTTGAAGTATTTGCATCACTAATCTCAGGTCACAGGTCATCTGGTCAAAGCGAAAGACATGACAGTCTTTCTTTTTTCGTAGGAAAAATATGGGAAACCTTGAAAGACTTTGGGATGATCCGCCACCCAAAAGATCAAAATACGAACTGTATACTTGATTTCAGTGAAAATCACAACTGACAGCAGCGGAAATTCAGAGGTTTCAACGGACATCCGACAGAAAAACAAAGCCGTTCTCAAACTTTTCAACGTTGACCATGATGCCATGGGATATAACTCTTTTCAAGTTTCATGTTCAAAAAGTCATTTTTTGAGAGGTCACTAAAATTACCAACCCCCAAAAACAATTGCACAATTATTGTTGTTCAGGGAAATTTCTACAAAAAATCACAAAAAAAAAAACAGCAAGAAAACTATTGCGTCCAACCAGTTTGATGAATGGTTTTGGGAACCCGCCTTCAGCAGCTGTTCTCTTCCCAACTGCTCCAGGATCTCCGAAACCTTGCTATATCCATTCACCTCCAAGATCCTTCCAGTGAGATGGTTTTTTTCCCCCTTGGGAAGGAGGTGGGAATGAGGGGGGGAATCCCAAAATCACAGATGGCCTGGAGTTGGGGGTTGAATCATCATTTGTCAAGTTAAGATATTGATAAGATTGAGCTATAGTTAAGTTGGTGGTTGAACCAACCCATTTGAAAAATATTCGTCATCATCTTCCCCAATTTTCCGGGTGAAAATACCAAAAAAATATTTGAAACCACCACCGAAACATGCAAATTTCCTCGTCCCTGAGCGACCATTTTTTGGGGACGGTGAAAAGTCCGTCACTTTCCGCACAGTCCTATCGCCAGGATGCAAGCAAACACTGGTGCCGTTGTCCTTGTGCAGGTGACCAGGCAGAATCGAAACTCCATCAAACAACAGACGAATCAACCAAACAGCAACCGCAACCACCACCACAACCACAACAACAATAAGGTTTCAAAACACAATCTTGACTAAGTGATGACACATACCATTCCATGTCTCTAATTTCCAAGACTGAGAACTGAAAAAAAGGAGTTTGGTGGAGCCGCATCTTGGTGTTGTCTCATTCGCAAGCTTCTGTCTTGTCCTCCAAAAAACCCAAAAAATTGGTTTTCGACTCATCCAGTTTGAAGTTTTTGCTGGGGAAGAACAAACAAAAGCACCTGCCAAATGACAAGGGTCATTCTCTTACCAACCCAAACTTCATGCACTTTAAAAAAAAGGTCGAAAACCCCCTCAAAATTACCATAGATTTGCATCAAGTTTGATCCACCCCAAAAAAAAGAGGTCCCATTTAATTCATGATCCCTGAATGATCACAGCTCAGGCGCACCTTCCAACGTTGTGCCGTTCCGACGTTGTCTCGCACCACTACGCCATGGTCACCCACATCAAAGGTAGACGCTACACAAGCATCACCAGTGGTGCGGTCGATGGTCATGAGGTACTCCTGGCTTTGAAAGCCAAAAACGGCCAGTAAAACCCGAAAACGAAAGTTTCGAGAAATTGGCAACCTCTCTGGTAAACTAATGGAAAATGATGAAAATGCACCTTTTGAAGATGTTTTCGCTATTGAAAATTGGGATTTTCCATTGCCATGTGAGTTTACAGGAGTGTAGGTTCTTCTATTTTAAAGGTACTCTTCAAAACGTCCTCCCATGAGAAGGAAAAAAAGGTCTGTTTCCAGATAGTGTCATTTTCCATTGGTTGCAATGACCAGGAGGTTGTTAGGGTTGAGTCGGGTTGAGTATGTTGCAAAAAAAAATACCCTAGCCCTCAAGGCACAAGAACGATCTATGCCATGGGATAACGGGATAACACTCTCTGGTTTCAGACCAATGTTCCAATCTGAAAATTCTGGAAACGGAGGTGACGGAGGTGCATTCTCAATCAAAAGGTCACCAAAAACATAGCTTGCACTGTCCAGAATGTGAATCCTTTTTGGAGGAAGGATGCCAAAACTTAAAAAAAAAAAAAAACTCGAAAACTCACCGAGGAATCATCAGATACCATTTGTGCCGTTTCTTCAAAAAGGCATGGTAGGAATCGTAGGAAATAGTGTTAGGGTCCCATCAAAGTTGGTGGAACAATAGCAAGTTGTTGTGTTTGCGGTCCCTGCTTACTTTATCGTGTCTTTGGAATTTAATAGGCATTCTTTATTATCCAATTGTTCCAACACCTTACATTCACTTTCTCACTTTTTGTTGTTGTTGAAATGCTTCACGATGTTGAATGTGGTGCATTTTTACGAAAAACATGATCATCTCAGTGAAAATTTCCTTTAAAAAAAAAGTCATCCCATCCGCCGGATCCTTGAAAGTCAAAGTCAATGGAAAGTGACCTCGGAGGTTCACAGCTCCAAGCTTCATTTGGGTGTTTCCAAAAATAGTGGTACCTCAAAATGGATGGTTTACAATGGAAAACCCTATTAAAATGGATGATTTGGGGGTACCCATAATTTTCGGAAACACCCATTTGATAAAAATGTGTGCTTTTTGTTTTCCCCCCCCGCCTGTTGTAGAGGTCGGAAGGTGGACTTTTCGGGATTGGATATCATCTTTTTGTTTGTAATTTATTCACTATCTTTTGTTGGTAGGACTTGGGGGGAATGATTTGGAGCATCATTTTTCGATGTATATTAGATTTGCACCTGGCAGTTGTCTCCAAAGGCCCATCCTAAACTTGAACCTTTTTGGACAACGAGGTACAAAAGGATCACCTACTACAACAGGCCACATGATTTCCAGGCATACCAAAATAACACACCCGCAATCTCTTGTTGTGAAAAATCCATGTTTTCATGATGCATTTGTTCGAATCAGGTCTTGACCAGTGATCTTAGATGCAAGACTCCAAAAATTCTTCCCAGATCTTTTTTTGCAAGACGGTGTGAAGTTGAAAAGATCCAACACAAAAAAGTGTTTCCCAAAGTAACGCCCCTCCCTCCCACACATCCAATTGAGGGTTCCCAAAACGATTTTACCACCAAGACACTGGCATCCAAAGTGGTCACAGGTCGTTCCACCATCTTTGGGTAACGCACCTGCATTGGAAACCTCGAACCATCGGCCGTTGCCATTGTGGGGCGGCGTTCCACGCCCGGTTGGGCCATGGAAAATTTTCGCATTGAAGCCAGTTCTCAATGGGCAAAGTTTGGTCTTTGATACTTCGTGGGGTATGTAGGTATGTTATGTGGATATATAATATATACGGTACCTATATATATATATTATACATATATATGTCATGTATATACATCATATGTATGTACATGGTGCAATATAGACTATATATTGGGTATTGTCCAACCGCTGCAACAGGGGATAATCACGGTTAACAAAGGTCCCTTGCCTACTAAAATAGTTACTAATATAATTGTTTACCACTATTACCAGGGTTCTGACAGGCTCCATTCTGAAATACTCCCTAAGTCCATGTATGTGGCATACCAGCACACATCACAGTCAACAACTGCAGCTGCGGAACTCTTCTTCCAGCGGCTCCCGCGGAGGTTGTACTTCTTCGCCATGCTGGTTCATCACGAACCACTCATTCGCAAATTGAGATTGATCGTCCTTCGTTGCAGCTTACTGAAGGCAAATGAAAATCACTCATCTAAGTCACAAAATTGAGCCAACAGAGATGATGTTTGGTTGTTTAAACGAATTCGGAAGTGTATTGGTGGGTTGGTTCGGGGAATCCATGCGTATTGGTGAGTCCTGTGACACATCCTTCATTCTTCCCTTGAAGCTTACTAAAAGATATATTAATCGATATCTTCATATAATCTTCTATATCTTCATTCATCCCTTGCATCGAAATCCCTTTGGAACAAATAACATACTCCAATCATTTTTTATTTACCATTTTCCAACTGCTCCATGGAGTGGGTTCCAACTTCCAACCAATCCCCCCCGGTCCAAAATAAAAAAATCTTCATATCCTCCATATCCACCTGGTGGAAATTCCAACCCCAAACCCCCCAAACCCCGGAAGAAGAAGTCGACTGACTCAACCACCAAACCACCAAGCTTCGGAGAGATCGATGCTTTGATCTTGATTCTTCGACATTTCCTGAACGCGCTCAATCTTTTGTCTGATAGATTTCCAAAAATGGCCTTTCACCTGGCTTCGTTGAACAAGGGGCACAGCAGGTTTTTTTTTTCTCGGGGAATTCGCTGCCGTTTTTTTTTGCTGATGATGACAGCGTCCTTTTTTGGGGGACACATGAAAGTATGAAAGGATGGAAGGGATGAAATCCCGTTTTAATCTTTCGTGACACCCAAATCAGAAAGCTTTAAAAGAACATGAAATCCAATGTCGAAGGATTACGAAGTTCGACCTATAAAAAAAAAGTGGCGCAAAAATGGAATCCGGTTGTCAGGAATTACCCACTACCCCTCTTCAGAGGTGGGGGTAATTCCTAGTAATTCATCTCCAACAGCTGGGGCCCAGGGCCCAAGATGGATCGGGGAAAAAAACAACAACAGCACCTTCCCCGGCTTACTTTGCTTCAACAATCAAATCACAAAACACGGGAGGAACCAAGGCAATCACCACAAAACAACAGCTGTCGAGTTCACTCGAGTCTTCAAGGAACTCCAATGAGGTTTTTGGGTACTATCAACCACGTTGCAGTGCGCCTGGCCCCTTAGAATTCTAGAGTGGCTTCCTGCTGGTTCCTTCATGTTCCAACCCTAATTTCTGGCCAATTCCACGAAGGCATATGGGCATACCAAAACATTCCGAAACATCCATGAAAGATCACTGGAGATTCCAAGCATTTTACCGGACTCAATGGGTGAAACCCTGTCGGTGCCTTGACCGTCTCTTGGAAGGAGAACATAACCTGGGAAGATAAATCCAAGAATGGTTGATGAATTCCAACCTTTGGTTAGATTAGATTAGATTAGGTTAGATTAGTTTACATTAGATTAAATTAGATTAGATTAGATTAGATTAGAATAGATTAGAATAGATAGATAGATAGATAGACAGACAGACAGACAGATAGATAGATAGATAGATAGATAAAATAGTACGTAGATTCACAGGTTCGTAGATAGTTTAGCAAAATGGATATGACTATGTAGTTATAGTGTCATGGACACGTTGATGGAGACCAAACGTATCAATCAGAATCCTGTTTGTCATGTGGGTTCAATATCACTTCGGGAGCGGGTTACTGTGCACTTCAAGCCGTCCGTCCAGTGATCGAAGATGATAGGAATTCGCTCCATAATGGCCAACCTGCTGTACCTACAATTTGAAATTACCCTCCCTGAAACTAACATAGCTCCTAAAAGTTGATGGTTGGAATACTACTTTCCTATACTACTTTCCTATTTAGGATTTAGGATATCATATCTGACTCTATTGCGCCATTCTCGACCGTGGCACATACTTTCTGTCGAACCAAAGAACTCACAGATTAGAAAACTCTCTCAAAACCACACATCTCTACTTCCATGGATCATGTAATTCATGGTTCTTTTCTAACAGAAAAAAAACATGCCATTCCAAGCCGAAGCGGCCCTTGGCCAATCCCCGCAAAACACATTCAGCCGTTGGAATCAGATACCACATGCTTGCCAAGAGACGAAGAGTTTGATCAAGTGACCAGACTGACTTCGAGCTATGAACCTGGGAGAAAATATCTTGAACCGCCAATATTTTCCCATCCGAAGATGTTTTTTTCATTCATATGTTCCCCTGAAATTTTTGCCAGAAAAAAAAACACGTATATCTTATCCCAAACCCTCCCCGCCCTCCCCCAACCAAAAACCAACCAATGCCAACCCCGCCCCGCAAAAAAAAACTCGTCCAAGGAACTTAGCACCTTCATCGCAACGGTTCACACCGTGCTGACGCAGGGTTTCATCCAAGTGTTCCAACCAATTTTCCTTGGGCCCATTTTTTCATCCATTGAACGAGAATGAACTGCTGGAAATTGTTCCTCCAAAAAAATTGGCCCAACCAAATTAGTTTCCAACTTTCCAACCTAAAATTGGAGGATGGCAATCTTGATTCATCAATTTTAATCAAATGTTTAGTTTGAAGGTCCAGTTTTTCCAATCATTTTTTAGCGAGGCGTTCAGCAACTTCTACAGCAATCTTTACGGTGATATGGATGGTTGGATGATTGAAGGGGAAACTTCAGACTTTGGATGACCATTCGCACTAGCAATCTGGAATCAGCTCATCGGTGCAAGATCATCCATAATCTTCACTCATGAATTGTTGGTGTCGGTGACAAAATCCTGCGTGCCATTGATTTTTTGGCCAGATCTTTTGACACCCATCTACTCCAAGTGTCGTAACGCACGGTGGCATCTGCCACACGGGAAAAAACCAAGCGCCCCACCTGCGCATCGTAGTCCTAGGTGACAACATTTAAGGGATGAGACTGAAAATTGCTGGTCCCAAGTTTCCAGATAAAAAAACCATCCGAAGGCTCCGTTAAGAGACACCCAAATGAACTACTGTTGGAAGAAATCACCAGGGGATATATATAAAAACCATGTAAATAATGGGATATTTTCCACATCAACTGGTGAGTTTACCGGATTTCTGAACCATGGTACAGGGAAATCATGTCCTAAAACGATACTATATAACTCCACCTTTTTCAAAGCTCCTAAAACCTGTGTCAGAGCTCAGCAAATCCAAGGCATTATGATTTGTATATGTGTGTCAATTCTTAATAAGGGGGGTCATTTGTTGCGTCCAAAACCTCCCACCCATTTTTTATTCACCCACCCACAACAAATGACCAACCACAAAACATTTCCAACCAAAAAAACACCTCAACTCAAGGGCCTCCCTCCTTCGGTGCATCCAAGTGACGGCGCGGATCACCATACGACAACTGGGACATCTTGGGAGACCCACTTTACTAAGGCTCGCCGCCAGGGTACGATCCCAACACTGCTGACCTGAGCGTTTACCGTTCGCCGTTGACCAAACGGCGGCCGAAAAAACGATGCGCCTTATGGGTATATACCATTGTTACAACATAACAACCTATAATAGTGCGTATATATACGTAGGTATATATATATGTATATGTATATATGTTTGTTTATGTATGCGGGACTTTTGTTTAATTGCGTATTCAGAAATTATGACCATATTTTTCTTGACCCGAAACCAACTAGAGTTGGTAAAGTTTGCAGATACTTTTTTTTTCCGGCCATTTTTAATCATCTGCGATGCCATCCCCCCCAATTTTTGCAGAGAAAAAAACAATGGCCTTCCAACTTGCAAGTTGAAAAAAAAATCACACACCAAACCCACCACGGGTTTTCTCCCCATGCTTCATCCTTACCAAAATCATGAAAAAAACTGCTGGGTGTTTTTGTTTTTTGTTGCCTGAAAGAGTTCCTCCCCGTGTTTTTTTGGTGTTGGACTATCCCGCGATTCGAAAATCCTAAGCTACCAAACAGTAGGGTACTTTGCAGCTGCATGGAAGCTCAACGGCACCACCCAGATCCTGGTGGTGCCATGGAACTCGGGGATTCCAGAGAAAGGTGGAGGTAAACAATGCTGGTGCTATGCAAGACGGGTTGGTACAAATCTTGAGGAGTGGGAAAATGGGATGAAAATTGGAATGATTTCTGTATAAACTGAAATAGAAAACCCCAAGAAAAATCCCGACTTTGGCAAACTCTTTCAAATCAAGACTGGCCAAGCGAAATTTGTACCACGACCAGCATTCAGTGAAGAGCAAAACCCTTCCATGGCCAAGTCGTTAGTCTCCACTAGCCTCCAAATTGGATTGTCGGATAAAATGCCTGCAATTAAATGAGAGCTACTTTTTTGGAAATCAACGCAAACCCAAAATCGTGACCGGATCCCGTCGGATCTCGCGATCCTCTAGGAGACCAGTGCAGATGCCGCATTCCGCAGCATCCATCGAGCGGTTGGTCGACACTCCGTCGACAGGTGGTTGGACATCCACGCTTTGATCCCAAGTAAAATGTGGAGTAGGTTGAGGTGGGTGGAAGGTGGTGGAAGGTGGTGGAAGGTGGTGGAAGGTGGTGGAAGGGTGGTGGGGAGGTGGGCACAGTGCCATTGGCAGCAGGCAATGTTCATGAATTTTCAGATTGATACCTTCCAGCACAAAAAAGCTCGACTTCTCTGCAGCAAGGGAGGGACTGCGCTGAAATTAGAAGCTAGCTTCATTGAAGGGGGATGTGACTATACCGGACTAGACATATAAAGTTATCATATCAACCGGCCCCCACAACACTAGAGAAGAAAATCTCAAAAGTAAAATCAGTAATTACCCTCTGGTAAACTAACATAGCAATGGAATCTCCCCATTTTCAATAGGCAATACTTCTTCAAAGGTTCCATTTTCCATTGCTATCTTAGTTTACCAGAGTGTATCTTGAATCTTAATGATTGCTTTCTCCAAAAGGAGTGCGCACGTCTTCGGCAAGCCGAAAACGTTGCCAGCCGTTTGAGCCAAAAGCTTCAACTTCAAGTCTCCAGTTTGGACGGTTTCCCAGTCTGTCCCAAGACTTCGAATTTTTTGATGTCCAGGTAGTCTTCGCAAACAAAATGCTTGGTGCCAAGGGTTAATGCCCCCAACTAGTCATGCCCAAAAAGTCGACATTTTTTGTTGTATCCATCCAATGTTCCAAACATGCTCCAAAACAAAAACACAAGGGTCACAAGGGTGCTTACCCTGCTTTTAAGTACACATCAAAACAAAACACACAAAAAAAAACACAAAAACCCTCCCACAATCATGGAAGTAAAAAAAATAAGTCCCTCCAATAGTTAAGTTACCTTGCAGAAGATTTTAGACCATGGCATCAATATGCTACACATTTTCAACTGACTAAAACTGTTTGCCCCCACCGATATCCCCCAGTGATTCCAGTCGCCCCGACGAAGCAGGATATCGTCAACACGTTCGAGATGGATGACACAGAGCCACCCACCTGGGATGACGACGGGATGGTTGTCCAATCGTACATGTCCCGCCAACAACAACAAGCAACAAACAACAAGCAACCAAGCAACAGGTCACAACAAGCAACAGGTCACAACAACAACAACAACAACAACAACAACAACAACAACAACAACAGAAAACAACTTTTGTATCTCCGGCCCTGGGGGAGCATCAGCTCTGAAATAAATCATGTCACCCAGTCCTTTTGCAAAGATTTTATCATCACTAAAATCATATTTCATCTGTGATTTATGAAAAAAATGTAAGAGGTTGAAAATCATTCTGAATGTACCTACACTATCCTACATGTCACAAAAAAATACATACATTTAACCATTCCTTACATCCTACTAAACCTGACCTGCCCCAAAATGTCCTTAAATCTTCCACTTGGGCCCCCAGACCACATAGCCCAACTGCAACTCCGTCCGCAACACTTCGAAGGCTACCTGGTTCAATACCTGACAGCTGCAACCAACGTTGGCACTCAGATTTCTACAATGGGATATAATAAACCCCCATAACAAAAGGTAGTCAAACCAATCATGTATAACTACTCCCCCCAAAAAAAACTCCAACAACGAGGGGGTTTAATTTTTTTTCGTTGCTCAAGTTGGCTGGCACTCTGATTTCTAAAAGTCTACGGACAGGTATGTTTTTGAAAATTCGGCAGTTTGAAAAGAAACCCACCCGGATTTCCAAGAGGAAATATATCTAGAAATTGTGGATGTACGCTGTGTTTACAATCCCCCCAGTTGAGAAGATTGAAATTATACCAGCATAGACCCCAGATAGCAAAAAACCATGTTTGTGTTATCAATGTAGAGAAAAAATGCCCCAACCATAGCACACTACAATGGCACCCTAATATGGCACCCAGCAATGGCACCACGTCCACTCCCCCAAAGTTGGCCGTCACCCTCCCCCCAACCATAGAACACTACAATGNCTATTGGAAGTAAGAACCCCTATAGCTATCGCTATCTGGGGAAAAAAATAATAACCTCAGATGACATGACACTCCATCCACTGACAAAACAAGCCTCCGCAGTAAGACCCAGCAAAACACGTTGTTTGATGCTCGTTGGACCCACCAACAGAGTCCTCAAAAACACAAAACTGGTGGGCATTTTGTCTTGTAGCAGCTGCGAGGTGAGTTGTAGTCTTTGGGTTGCAGCATTGATACCGGGTATTTTAGATGATTTGATGCGCAGATAGTGATGTCAATTTTTCGGTGGGGAATTCGGAATGATGATCAAAAAAGAATGACTCACAAACAGATAGATATGTAACGAGAATTTTCTGTGATGTATGTATCTTTACTCTGATTCAAAATGGGCACGCGTTGATAAATCGAATTTCACCATCAGTTTGTCAAGGCTTTTCACTTGGTATACCGGGTTGAAGACTTTTGTTGTTGTGACCATATCCTACCACCCTGAATACGTTTTTGTTGGTCACTCATCAGCCTCATGATGCAGCCTTACCTTACCCTCCATTCACCCCGGAAGGTTGACGGAACACTTTAATCATGAATACATCAGTCAGACAGTCACACAACCATCCTTAAGCAAAAGGGGATCCCTTACAATTTCAAAAAATCCATCTTTTTGGGGTTCAGTATCAATTCCTTCCATCTCCTCATCTTCCCACGCCCTGAGTTTCCCCGACATCAACATGGCGTGCGTCCGATCTTTGCGCGGGTTCCTTAAGAAACAGCATTGGCTAAAAGGGTTGGCAGAAGACCTTTTACTTGAACCATGCACAACTCACCTGGTGAGTTCTACTAAATCACTACATGTACAGCAATTTCTATGTCATTCTCTATGCCTAGACTTCCCATCAGACCTTGCATCTGATATTTCAAAAAAAACACAAGGTATCATCAAATTCCCCACTCTGCCTTCCATGTTCTCCATGTCCTCCCTTGCTTCCACAAGATAAATAAGATCAATAAGACCATTGATAGCAATAAAAACAAGAACGGTACGATCAATAAAACCAATAAGATCAAACATAACAAGACTGATTCAGATCAAAAAATCATTAAGAACATTAAGATCAATAAGATCAATAAAAACATCAAGACCAGTAGTAACAACTACATCAACAATATCCATAATATCAATGAAAAAGGATTGCTTAACTTACGATATTGTAGTATCCCATTAACATCAATAGTATCCCATTAATATCAAGAGTATGAATTCCTCCCCCCTCACTAGCAGTGGCCGCCGGGGGGGGTGTCATTTTGAGGAGATCCCGAATAAACCTTAACCACTGCTACTGTGAGGGGGAGCATCCCGACATACCAGTATCAATAAGATCAACAGCAACCAACCAACAACAAACAACCACAAACAACAAACAACAAACGACAAACGACAACCGACAACGACAACAACAACAACAACAACAACAACAACAACAACAACAACAACAACAACAACAACAACAACAACAACAACAGCGATACGACATGTACTTTTTTGCCCACTCGCGCACCTACTCCGCAACTCCACTGGGCGATGGAAATGAACCACTCGCTCCACCTCTGACCACGGCTTCAAAAGGAATTATACTCTTCGTGCCTTGGAAGATGAGTTTAGTTCCATCATTGTTGGAAAAAGTTTTTGCAAAAAAAAAGCTACAATTACAAACCTGCCTTCTGATTCTTTGTTGGGGGGGATGTCGCAATTCACATGGATTCAACGGTGAAACTTTTCCGACTGAAAGTCATGGGTCTCCACACCCGTTCACTGCTATTGACTGAGACCAACTCCACCTGCCAAAACAGGTGAATTCATGTTTTCCGACAAAAAAAGAAATTAGAAAGAAAAGGTTCCCAACCACAAGATTCAACTACCTCATAGGTTTGTTTTTTGAGTTTTTGTCTTATGATCTGTCTTCTATTGGCTGATATGCTTTTGTCCATGTAGTAGGCCCAGTAGCCATGAAGGGCAGTTGGAGATTCACGGAAATCTTTCCAAAAGGCGGTGATGTTTTTCCAACACCAATCTGCACCTTGGCACCAATGCCCAACTGAGACATCATCTGATCCTGGAAAAACCACGCTGATGTCGATCTCAGATTCACAAATATGGGGAAAGCACACTTAAAGTTAACAACATTGCGTTTCTTTATATAGATCTCAGCCCAGAAATATGATGCTATATGAAACATCGTTCAATCCACCATTTTCATTTAAAGAAAAAAATTGCTCGTAAGAACTGGGAGGGGAAGGTCTTTCAAAGCCATCTTTTTCTATTCAGCTTCCAAGACTCAAACCACCTTGTATGAGTACCCAAATCAGGGTCAGTCTATATATTCATACACGGGCGTCTATATATATATAGTTATAATCCATGTATCAACGAATTGATATGGAGCCGACATGTTGAGGTACATGTTGGTGCCAGATTCCCCTACTTTGGCTACTCTCGTTGAAGTTATGAGTTTTGTGACACTTGAAATGTTCATCAATAATACATGGGCAGTCCCCTGCCACACTACAATTGCCTGGACATCATTGGAACATTGACGCCAAAAAAAAAAATGCCAGCCATTTTTGGAGTCTTTAATTCGGAAGATCTACAATTTGCCACTTACAGTGATTTTTTGCTGCTTGGCAACCTTGGTTCGGGTTCCACCCCACTCAAACTAGAGGGCCGTTTTATTTCAGATGTCACCCATTTGAAAAAAAAAAAATGCTCGTCACAGTGGGTTCATCTTCCCCCAATTTTTTGGGGTGAAATTTCCAAAAATATTTGAAACCACCAACTAGAATCAAGCTTCTACCAAAGTGGGGCACAAAATCAACTAATGGTTAATTGTTGGTTTGGGGCCCGGTGGTTGTGTATTCCCCCTATGTAACAATCCCTTTCAGAAGGGCCTAGCAATCTAAACCACAAAGCCAAACCACCAATTAACCATTAGCTGATTAAAAGAAAAAAAACATTTGAAACCACCACCTAGATCAAGCTTCTACCAAAGTGAAGCATTAAAAAAACAAGACAAAAACACAACTCACCCAACAAAAAAGCGGGTGAAGCTCCTGTAGTTCCTCTGCCAACTCTTTGGAACAACTTCCCATGGCCTTGGGAGGATTTTGAGAGCACGCCGCAGCCAACAAAATGCCATGTCAAGTCAAAAGAGAAAATCTTGGGATGAATCATTTGGGATGGTTGAAACATGTTGAAACGCGATGTTTTTTCATTTGCTGTGATGTGTTCAACTCTGTCACTGAAAAAATCCCCCCAAGGGATGTATCAGATGAACTGTCAACTGGTGACAACACAAACTTACACGTGTACAGTAATGGACCAAAAACATTGGAAGTGATCTGAAACAGTTAGAAGCGGAAATGGAAGTGGAAGTGGATGGCTGTGGATAATGGCGACGACGATGACGATGACGATGACGATGACGATGACGATGATGATGATGATGATGATGATGATGATGATGATGATGATGATGATGACGATGATGATGGTGATGATGACGATGACGATGACGATGATGATGATGATGATGATGATGACGACGACGACGACGACGACGACGGCGACGATGATGATGATGATGATGATGATGATGATGATGATGATGATGATGATGATGATGATGATGATGATGATGATGATGATGTAATTGGTGCAACTAATATGAATATCAAAAATGTCAAGTGATTGGAATTGGTGCATCATTTGGTTGGATCTCTTACTTTTCTGAAGACACAAACTTTCCCAATAGCAGTTTTCCATCAAAGAGTAAGGGTTCATAGGACCATCGCATAGTCATTGATATCACCCACGATCTTCCTTGAATTCGAAAACTCTTCCCAACGTCAAAACCAGCGAAATTTGGTGTGCAACAACCAAACCTTAAAACATAGCCAAAAAAAACACAAAAATCTCACAGAACATCTCCCAAGTAATGATTAATGTTAACATCAGATTAATAAACCCCCTGTCAATCCGAGGTTAACATTAACCAAACCCCCCATCAGGTTCTTACAGATTTTTCGGAAGTTTTGAAAATGGGTCCCCCAGGCCAAGCTGGTCATGGACAATGGTCCTGAACGACGTTCCTCCAAGGCTTTCATCACTTGGGACGTTTCTTCAGCACCTGACGGAGCCGAAACTGGAGAGTCCTGCCGGGCAGTTTACCTCATGTGAATCAACAGGGAGCCTCATGATTTTCTTTGTTTTCCTTCATTGTTATGTTTTTTTTTTGGGGGGGGGAAAAAATCCGGGAAAATCCCCTGTTTTTATCAAAATTATTGGAATTGGGAAAATCCTATTCCTGCTTCCAGAATGATGGTCCAACGATCCCATTCCCCGCCTGTTTCCAAAACGCTCAGAAGTTCGTTCCGAGCAAAGGTATCAGGCCTCCAAGTTTGGGAGATTCAGAGTTTGAGAATTTTGTTGCCTTGGAAAATTTGATTCAAACTCTGGCTTCCTGCCTTTAAATAGAAACATACAGGATAGGAAAGACTCTAACCCAAGAGGTGTCCGTTTTTATTTTCCCCTCCGGGATACCCATCTTTGACCTAAAAGAAGATACGTCCAGGCTTGAGGACATAGGGTGCATTGTGGATTGTGGAAACCACAAGTGTTGTATTGGAAGCACTGGTGAAAGTGCTTCAGCCAGAGGATGGCAAGACATAGGAAAGGATATGCTCAATATTCGAAGGAGACGTATCCAACGACCATAAACAACAACTATAGTTGATATTTGACGAGTTCGGTATCGAGAATTGTAAAATTGAATTATATAATTGAAAACTATCCGTGTGAGTGGGTGCTGCCCGATACGTTGCTGTGCTGTCATTGGCACAGCAAGTCACAGGCATCTCCCTCTAAAATAAATTACTGTAGGCGTGGACACAACGTGAGCCAAGTTTTGTCTTCATATCCATGACATGTCATCAAACCACATTGTGCCCCTGCCCAACCATCCTACAACAATGTGAAGTCTCGACTCTTTGAGGTCCCACATCAGCAAAACGTTGCGCTCACGCACTGCTACACTCAAGATCGCCTGTCCGAGAGATTGATGGAGGATCATCTGTGAGCAACGAATCACTTGGATCATTGGATCATAAATTGGATCATCCTTCACCATGCTCCTTTTCCTCAAATCAGTGTAAGTAAGTCAGCTGCCCCCGACCATGATGGTTGCCTTTGCATTTGGGGTCCTTTAACATCACAAATTATTGAAGGAAAGTTGCAGGAAAAAAAGATCGGGTAAAAAAAATCGGGTGTCAGAGTCTCTGTGACTGCAGAATCACATCACTTAAAAGAGTTGATAGGTGCGAATTGCACCCGTGGGAGCTCAAAGCTGAAAAATGATGCGAGTCACGAAAGAAACCTCCTTTTTTCCAATTTACTGGTTATTCAAATAGGGATCCTTATAATGGTCTACATAATCCCTATATATAGGTAGGTAGGATTCATCCCCTATATAACCCAACCAACCAGGTTTTTTTTCATTGCTCATGTGAAGCTCTGAGGATTTCGGCCTCGCTTTGGTCCTCCAACTCCATTTGCAACTCCCGTCGCACACGGCGCAAGCGCCGCAGGGCTGCCTCACCCTGTAGCCGCGGGTGGGAATTTTTCGGTGATTGGTCAAAAACACTAGGAAACACAATGAGATGTGTATCTATTTTCAGAAACAGAATCCAAAAGCAAGTGGGAGCTGACTTTTCCCATTAAAAGATGTTTTTGATAAATGTTTGAAGAGGTCCATTCGCTCGCAAATGCGTCTTTTGCAATGCTGCGAAGCTGCTCTGCCTCTTCTTGCTGTTGCAGCTCATTCAAGACCTGCACGTGAATGTCTGTAGGCCAGGCATACTGCTGATAGATCCAATACCCAACGTTGATATCACAAAATTTCACGAATGACACAGTGTTCAGACCATCTCAGCTGATTGTCCGGATCTTGCCTATCAACAGTACCAGTGCCGGTATCTTTTGCTGCAACCAATGTTGAAACAATCACACTAAGATCTGACCCTGGCGTTAAGGAATTGATGCAGAACTGATCTGTACTGTCAGAAGGCACGTGAGGTTTGCTTTTTCAAATGATCATGTGTCTCCACATTAAACACATCAATTTGCCCTCAAGAAAAAAAAAATATTGCCCAACATCCGCCGGATTTCCACCCGGTGAGGTGCCGAAAGAACTCCCAGTAGATGCACCTGTCGAAAGTGATCTTTGGCATTCACTGAGAAGCTACCTTGGTACATGGCCAATGAAAGGTTGCAAAGCAAAATCATCAAATTTGTTGATGTTTTTTTGTCGTTCGCGGGTGCCATCGTTTTTGGAGGGTTTATCTTTTGGAAGTTTTTCAGACAAACAGCTGGCAGTCCTGTCGGTTTCGACTGAGTGTGACCACTCAGCAGCATGGAGAAGCTTTGCGTGCTCCCTGGGTAGAGGAGCAAGTATTCACAGCACTAAAAGGAGAACCAAATATAGGTAAACCAAGCAC
Source organism: Breviolum minutum Mf 1.05b.01 (assembly GCA_000507305.1). NCBI lineage: Eukaryota > Dinophyceae > Suessiales > Symbiodiniaceae > Breviolum > Breviolum minutum. Next base: position 29,501 of record DF240287.1, read on the forward strand.
CTGACAAACAAAAGCTAACAAAAATTAGACAACTGAACTTAACTCAAATTCCCACTCCCGTTGATTTATGGTTCTTTACATGCTTACATATATAATATTGATCTATATAATGTACTGACTATAGAAGCTCACAGAATGTCTTCAATGGTTCAAAGGCCTCCCCAGTTCTGTTGATGGCCTTTCTCTTTGATGCATCCGACATACTTAGGTCACGTTTGAAAACTAATCCATCCAGAAGATCAACAGAAAGACTGTTTCACCGGAAAGCTGAATGGAAAACGATCCTGGGTCATGTTAGTTCCACAAAAGTCGGGGTACAATTTTGCATGAATGCTTCCATTATTTCGTTCTACCATCTGGTAAGTACACCACCTGCTACTTAAGATCTTCACATCCAAATCGCCTGTTTCGATTCTCCAGGAGGTACCAAGATCACCCAAATGGGCCAAACGTAGCGACATCAACCTCCCCCCAAGGCAGAAATTTCGGTCGAAAAAGGTGGGAGAAAACTGTTGGTGAAGATTTCTTGATTGGTGAAGTTGACAAGAATCATGCAAAATCAATCCAGGAAAAATAAAACACATGCCTTATACAATCCACCCCAAGAAAATGGAGAATCTGCATCGGACCGACAAACTTGAATGATTTTTTTTTCGAAAAGCTTGCTGATAGGGGTGTTCTTTAGATTTGACATCTTTTAAAGAAAAACATCGTCTGCCAGCATATGGGTGTTTCCTAAAATGGTTGGTTTCCCCAACAACTATGGGTTTTCCTACTAAAGATGATCATGTTGGGGTGGACATTGGGGGAAACCCACCATTTTAGAAAACCCCCACCCATCCCACGGGTCTGACCGGGATGCCCTGGGACACCCTCACTCATTCAGCATCCGGGAGCCCACCTTTGGAAAGCCAGCCAAACGTGGTGAACTTTGCAAGGCCAATGGTCTAAGTCGTATGAGATGATGATGATTAGTCTTATCATCATAACACTAATCATCATCGTCATTATCATTATCAGTCAGCATTATTTTTCATCATTATCAATGTTATTAGATTATTCTCATTTTCATGTTTCTGATTAATAGTTGCTGTTATCATTCTTGCTATTATTATCATGATTTGAAGAAAGCAAGGATGAGGATTACATCGGTCAATTCCCTGACAACCGGGGCACCCAAAGATTCGGCTGATGTGTATCTTCCAGCATCCTGCCTCTGCTGCCACCACATTCAAGGCGCTGTGCGTCTGGGCAAGGCGAAACCACTACAACGACATACGCTTTGCGTAAATTAAAAATGTTGATACCAAGATTCCAATTTCTAGATACCGAAACTTCTCACTCTACACCCTGTTAACTTAATTATTCACTATATAAATTGAGTGTTTCCACAAGGCTTTTTAACAAACCTTTTTAAGTCTGTAAGCTCCGATCATATGCATCTTTACGAAGACAATCAAAACAGGTAGTGATTCATGATGCCCATTTCTTTTCTTGTCTTCACCCTACCAGCTAACCACAATCAACAACATGTTCAATTATTCGGGAAAAACAAGTTGATGTATTTCCAAAAGACAACATGAGTCGCTTCCGGCATCTTCCAAATAGGGTCGCATAGAAATCACCCCCATTTTCTCCAGCCAAACCCACTGGGAAAACACCGTGGTTTTCTCATCGCCTTCATCTCCTGCGGCCGACGCAAGATCAAGCGGGCCGTGATGCGCGGCTGGCGCAACATCCTGAGCGCTGCAAAATCGACGGGCTGGAGAAATTACATTGGAACACCCCGGAAATGGTGGTAAGTTTTGGTAACTCCAAATCATCCCGTTGATTTGGAAAATCACTTACCAATAACATCAAATCATGATGACTAGTTTACACTTTTACGTCATGACATAAACGAAGACGATTCAAAGGAGAATGAAGGAGAACTATCATAACTCATGACTTATGACTCATGACTTATGACTATCATGTACAGATTTGGATGCGACTTGCCCCTCCAAGCATGCAATCGTGACAAATTAGGGTTGCAGGTTGGGATCCCCCGATTATAAAAAATGTGACAACCCTGGTGGTGACTGGCATCCTGGGACAGATATGTCGCTTCCTCATTGAATGATAGATATGTCATTGGATAAATTTTGCATGTAAAGATTGCAAAAAAAAAAACCTGACCTAACAAACCTCCTGTGGATGAATATCTTTCGATTGATGGATCGCCAATTGCATCATTGGATGATAGGTCCTCATCTCCACAAACTGGAATCTCTGGAAAACATCCACCCACCCAGCAACAAAAACAACAACAGCAACCTCTCCTCAGGACCTGCAAATACCAGTTTTTTTCCCATGTGTTTTTTTCTGCCAAGGTTCCAGTTTTCCCGATGCCAGACGTCCAGCTCATCAAACATTGGGACCCGACTCCTCGAAAATGCAAAATGGTGTCAACCACCATCTAAGGAAACGGTTGTCCGTCATTTTGGGCCGATGATGTTTTTTCTTGGGGGGGGTGAGCCCAAGATGTTTTCTCCACAAATTTGTGTTTGTTCCATTGGGCCATGAGATGTTCAAAACCTTGCTCACTTGGCGAATGGAAGAGCCCAACAATTTGCATAAACCTTTTCTTACAAAGTATGCTTTTTATGACTGTATGCTCGTCTTACAGCTTGTTGTAACAACAACACGTCAGCCTTGATCGATGTGTAGCCGTATATCACCAGTAGCTCAAAATGATTTCACCATCGCACCGCAGACGATATTCATCCATCTTCTCCTATTGAAGAGAAAACTAGTAACTAAATGTCAAACGTGGTGGTTTCATTCAACCCATCTCAAAAAAAAAACTCAAAATTCCTCTTTCCAAGTTGTGAAAAATTCATTAAAATTATTTCTCAGCCAAAATCGCCCCTTCCCAAAAATCATGGATGCTTTCAAGGTGCCAATTCTTCATCTCCAATCGCTTTGGAAGATCACCTGAATCTCCAAAACTGTCGATCTTTAGTAGGAAAACAAACCCATTCCCTTTAAATTAATCATCAATGTATCTGGCAAAAAATAATGTCAGATTATCATATCAACATTACATATTGCCATTCTGAATTATGGCTCAGGAATTTTTCGGCAAAGCTCACGTTTGCTGGAAAATTTGTGTTAGAAATTCCTCAAACCATCAAGACCCTGGTCACCTGAGAACGTGCGAACGCTTTTGAATGTTGGAAAAACAACATTGGTGGGTCCATGTGACAGCCAAAACTGGGCGGCTCCCACTGCCCCAGTGGCCCCCGAACAATCACAGTTCCCATTCTGATTCAACATTTCTCGTTTCGAAAAAATGGTGACCCAATCACTTCATAGAAAACTAACAAACCAAATTCCTCCAAATCCGTGGCGCATAAATTTCTCCACACTTAAGGGATTTGGACCAGACAAATTTGTTGTTTCTTCTGTTTTTGTTTTTGTCCAACCAAAAAATAAAATAAATCAAACAATAGGAACACATTTATGGTTCCAAAACCCCACTTTCAGAATTTCTCCCCTTGGCAAAAATGCCTCCAATAGGTTTCCACACCCCATAATTCTCCTAGCTGCCCTTGGCCCCTTCGAGCTGAATCGGCCAAGATGACATGAGGCAATCCTGGCCATGTCCGACGCATTACGGCATTGGTGTGGTGGTTTTTGAGATGTCAAATATCCCCTCCCGAAAATGGAAGATCACCAAAAAAAAAGGCCCCACTTAGCTGCGAAAGTATGGATTCGATGGATGTCAACATTTTTCTTGCGGAAAATCCGCGCCAAAAGGCTCAGGTGATGTGAATCAAGCTTTAAGCTTGCGACGTCTTTGGACCCTACCGGGCCAGACCACATTTGGCCATACAAAATGCTAATTCGGCACAGTGAAACTTCACCTCAAAGAGCTACTTCAACAAGTTGGGACTTGCAAGCACGCAAGACATGAAGACCTGTTTCGTCTTCCTCTTCTGTTGCTCTCAAGGCCGTAAATTTTCTTCGCATCTCATCATTTAATGCCACCTCGAAGGGTTTCTTCCCATTGTAGTTCTTGATATCTGGATCAGCACGTTGAAGAAGGAGAAGCTTTGCCAACTCAAGATCACCCATCAATACTGCACATGTCAAAGGTGTACAGCCTTTGAGATTGGCGAAATATTTCATCAAAATGGGTTGAGTCGGAATGCAACGAGAGCAGGTTCGTGAGAACATACCCAGCACCGAAAAAAGCATGCTTTCACAACTACCAGCTTTATTCACGTCTGCCCTGGCATCTAGCAAAAGCTGTGCAACCTTCGGACCATTTGCATGACCATTATAGTGAGCTGCTAAGGAAATGAATGGTGCATAACTGCCAGCATTCACATCCGCCCTGAGAGATAGCATTTCTTGCAAGGCACCCATCTCCACGGCCGGTCGAGCAGCCATTATGGCCAGGGGTGGCAAACGCCAGGGATCCTGTACCGCATTGATTTCGGCCCGGTGCTCCACCAACAGCCTCACGGTCTCTGCAGTGCACGCCTCCGCCAATATACTGATCCCAGTGGCCTTAGCATTGCTGTTAGCCTTCAAGTGTAACAATTCTGCCACAGGCGCTACTGAATGCCAACTGTTTTGGGTCGCCAACATCAATGGAGTAAATCCTGGAAAACCCAAATCCAACTCTGGAAGGGCTGGAAGCTTTGTTTCTACCGGAGCACCACGAGCTACAAAGTCCTTAAGACGCTCTAGATCTCCAGAAACGGCGCAACAAGCCACTGCACCCATGCCATGCCGCTGCTTCACAGCTTCCTGTAAGGACTGAAAATTGAAGTCATGGAGAAAGTCTGACAAGTTTCGGCTTTTGGATGGTAAACCACAGAAGGATTCAAAGCGAGCAACAAGATAACGGTAAAGATTGCGTTTCTTCTTATCATATTTGAGGCCATCAATCTTACACGCAAGTGCCACTTTGATGATCTCGCTGCAAAGCTCTCTGTCTTTGTCCACGGTAAAATCTCCATCTGGAGCTGGAGAGTGGACCCATTGGCAAGGAACCATAAATGCAGCAGTGCCAGGGGAGGAAACCACCACGATTGGCACCCGGTCATTGTCAGACAGCAATTTGCACATCATCTCCGTTCGACACCAACCTCGTTGCAAGTAGCTGCGATAGTCGCATTCAACACCGGTGTCGTTGTGGTGAACACATGGCACCAAGACCAGAAAGATTTCGCAGCACTCCACATAGAAGGGGATGGAACTGATACAGGCAGATCTTCGTTCACCCGACGAAGCACTTTGGGGTACAGAAAACCAGTCCATCCACACATATGCATCCTGTAACCTCTCCCGTTCTGCTCTACCAAGTTTCAAAAAAATGCCAAGAAATTGAGTCTGGCCATCATTCTCCACTTCCACCTCTCCACTGATGATATTCTTTAAAGCTTGTTGAAAAACTTGCAGCTGCTCACCAAAACGATCTGGGTGTGAAGAACCATACCACTGGTGAGACACAAAAATGCATAGGAATTCTGGTTGGTACTGGTACTCCACAAGCATTCCCATTCTTTGCAAGTCTTCATAGCCCACAGGAGGCCCTTTGGGCATCTCCAAGACATGGGACAACTTTACTACCCACATTGGTGCGTGTTGCTCATGTTTCTGTTTCCGAAGTGAAGAAAACACCGGCTTTGTAGAGCAGCTCCCCATGGTGTCCCCTCAAATGGTGAGAAAAATGGAGCTTTCACAAAAGCTATTTAAGCAAGAAAACTGCAGCAACAAATTTCAGGCATCCTTGGATGGATGCAAAAAATGATGACAAGCACAAGCCAACATCTGAATCCAATCCAAGATAGAAAAAATTAGCCCCAAACTAAGAATTGAGATGTTTGCCATCTTTGAAACGTTCCTGCCATGTCATTTTTTAGTGCCAGGTTTGTCTCATCCTATTCAATCATTGAGCTCCTGAGATGGCACCAGGCACTCTCAATACCAGCTGCGTGTTCACCTGGTCAACAAACGTCAATGAGACAGCATCATTTCGCATAGAAGTACTTCACATATCTATATAATATATACATAGATAGACTGTATAATGATAAATGAACTATATTTAACTATCAATAGTGTCATATTCAACTAATTATCATGATTATACGTATAGTAAGTAAGTATCATCTATGGCCAATCCAACAAACATGCCAGATTCACTGTTCCTTGCCCACACATGTGACTTTTGCTTCAAAACTGGAAAAAATATTGACTCGACTGAAGTTGAACAGCTTGGCAAAACAGAAAGATTCGTTTGGTCGCAACATGAAAGTCACATTGGCATCTCAAACCTCCACCAAACGTTGATCCAACGTAGTGGTGGAAGTCCAAGGATTCACCACCTGAGAGGAAAGGTGCCCAAAAATTCCTTTTGGCGAACCTTTTTGCTGCCACAAAAGGCCATCAGCAATAGACCTTCAAAAACGCCCCAAGGGGCAAACCGTCACGAAACACCGACACGTTTCACGACCACGAAACGTCGTTAACAGTAGCCCGTCGGGATGCCAGACTGGATCGGAAGAGCTGCGCCTCCCAAATTTTGGCCCCCAAGAAGTGGCAAAGGAGGATTCAGATTTTGTTGAAGATTGGAAAACTCGGAGTTTAAAATTCTGGGAAATGATTGGAACTCTACCAGGTGTGATATTTGGAATCTGTAAATTTCACATCTTTTAGTTGACCTTTATGGAATCCAAGTGGATCTTCTCTAACCCCAAAAATTCCACCCCTTCGCACTCAAAGCTCGCTCCATTTCGATAATTGCTGCTTGGTGGTTTCAGTTCAACCCCATCTGAAAAATATTATTCATATTCCCCAATTTTCGGGATGAAAATTCCAACAATATTTGAGTTGCCACCACCTAGATTGGAAAACCCTCCCTAACACTAACAACAGTTTACCCCTGAAATTAGGCCAATTTGCTGCAAAAAGGGACAGTCTTCATCTTCCAAGCATCCATTTTCGGCACCTTTCGCTGTTAGCCCAAGGAGGTTACATCTCCATTCTAGTCCTGGTGTTCCATTGTTATATATCTTAGTGTACTAGAGTGCATTGTTTTTTTGGGAGTTTTCCAGCAGGAAATTCCATCAAGGGAAGCAGCAGCGCTGCCATGTTTCAACAAACATCCCGGGTGCCACATGTCACGGTCAATTTGCCACGTTTGTGACCTCACAGGCACCCAACCGTTAAGCCTCTCAAAAATTCCTACCCCCCAGAAAGGTCACAACGAGAAGAGATTCATGGGGCCCAAAAGTTTGGATAGAAGCAAGGCATCCAAGGTACCATTTCTGCCATCCTCTCCAGGTGGCTTCCAAAGGCCTCCAACTTGGAAGGACGAAAATCCAGCTGTCCAATCCACCGGAAAATCCACCAAGCTCAGAATTTTTCAAAATGACAAGATGCGAAATGGAGAAATTTTAGGTCTCTTGAAGGTTCTGTTTTGAGAAGATCCTACAGAAGCATCCTGAAAATTCCACAGGATCTGTTTACTGTTTCCATATCATTCTCTTTTTGCAGGCCATGCCAACCTCATGGTGTAGTTCACGTCATAAAAGGCAAGCGGCCTGGCGCTGAGAAAAAGCCAGAAAAACGATGAATTCCTTGTTGCAAGTGAGGCCATTTTGTGAGAATACAGTAAAACAAAATCACTCCAGTTTGTGGATGCCCCAAATTTGAGTGCGGGGTAAAATTGCGAGGACAGCACTCTTGCACTATTTTGACTATTGCTCCTGCAAATTCGATTCTCCATCTGTAGCAAAATGATGATGTCAGTTGCATCTGTCCTCACAACCCCGGCGCTTTGTCGCTCCATCACTGGCTTTTTGTCACGTCATTTTCTATGATGCGGTCTCAGAGCGCCGATGTGTAAGCGCGAGTCTTGACGTGTTCTTTTTGAAAATGTTCAAGACAAAATGGCGGGATTTTGGCTCCTGTTTTTGGGAATCCAAAACAAAACCAAAGCAGGGGAAGAACGTCACCACACTTGGCCCTTCCACAGATGCACTGCTTCGCCATCAGTGAAGGCGACTACGTGAAAGGTAACCAAGCGACTAAGTGCCATGATCTAAGTTTTGCCCTCAGCCTTCCAGGAACAGATTGAAAATAGTAGCAGAATTGTTCAGTATTGAAATTTGATTTCTAACTTAGGACCTAGGAATTGAAATATAACTGGGAATTGCACTTATTCATCAAACTGAAACACGTACGTTTTTTGGGTCAGGTCAGGGATGTGTGGTCGTATTATTCCCTGATGTGTACAATGTATATTGATCCACTAAAAACAGCACTATCACTCAGACCATGACACAAATGACAAAATGTTCTTTTTGAATTTGGTTCCCCCTCGCTATCCTTTGCCCTTGTCAACTGTACCATTGATCTTTCGAACTGAACGCTCGGAACCTCCGAACGCCGGTTGGACCGGCGAGCGAAGTGTTCCACCTATTCTATGAATCAATCACACTGGTCACCGTGGTCACAGTCACCTGTAAGGAAACTCATCAACCAAGCAACCAGATTGACAGCCTAAGTTTACAACCTTACAAAACAAGTTCACCCAAAGCATTTTCCCCAACACCAACAGCCAAGAGCTGTTGATGCTCCTCATCCACCGTTGACCACGGCACTAGGAAGAAATGCAAGCTAGTCAACAAGATGTTGAGTCTAAAATGGGCTGCTCATTGTGGGCAGATCCCAATGCAATCAATTCAAGTAAAAAACCCTGGAGACTATCATCACTCAGAAAGCCAGCATGATTTCGACATGATCACCCCAACGGGTTGTCTGTCAAGTGGAGTGGTGTGAAAATGTTTCGAGGAAACAGCCACACCTTTCGGAAAATACATTGACAGAGCTTCAAAGGTTGCCAAGTTTGTAAAATGTCTGCAAAGCTCCCACTGCATCAAACCTCAACCGCTGCAATCTGGATAATGTGCAGCTTGTTGATAAAAATTCTATCACAAGTAGAAATCAAGGGAAAAGAAAACGATTAGCGGTACTGTAGATTTGAGTACAAATTGAAGATGCGATAGCAAATATGTGATACTCTATCTTACACGCTGTGGAGATGTACACAAAGTGGAGTGACCTGATCACCTAATATCACCCTGGAGATGGAGAAATCAAGCTTGATGCAACTCTATCGTTTTTGTGTCTTCCAAAATCTTAACTACGGCTATGACTGATTCTAGGAATCTTTATTGTTGTTCATATCTATTGTGTATACTATATGTATGCCTGACCTTGCTCAGAACCCCCAATTTGACCCAGAAGCTTCAGGATCTATGGCACTTTCAGACTGAACGTCTTGTGCGCCACATTCGGCTGGAGTTGTTTCCTGCCCAGTTGTCAAAAAAAACAAAATCCCCCCCAGTAGGCTAAAATCTGCAAAAGACTTGAACATTCAACACTCACCAACCCAAAGCAACTCAGCAACTCCACATACAAACAAAAAAACATCTTCCCAAACTGGCCCCAAAAAGATCAATCCATTCCTGTCTCATCAATATACTTTACCATCAAAAAGTTCGAATCAAAAAGTGCCCAAATTTTTGTTGGCAAAAAAAAACAAATCGGGAACAAAAAAAATCCCCATCAAGTGGCACCTCGGACACCTCATCGAATCCTTCCTGCTGGGGAGCTTCAGAGCTTTCTATCCCTTCATTTGCTGCGTAACCTCCACTTGGCGCGTAGCCGTCGACCTGCCATTTCGTGTTCAACACCATTTCTTTGGAACCCAATTAAAATGACCCCTGATTTTTGTTGGGTACCTTTTGTGATATTATGTGGGGGCAATGCAAAAAGATCCTTACAAAAACCTTCAGACATCTGCCATAGCATCCACACAGTATCGCAGTGGCACCTGAGGCATCTCATTCATCATCAAACCGTCGGTGGCCTACGCCACAGCCCCGGACACAAGTTGGGTAAGTGGATAAGGTTCAATTAATTGACTTGGTTGATTCATCATAACCCCCAACTCCCCCATCCAAAATCGAGAGAATGAATTCGATTGGATCACCATCGTCGTCATCATCATCATCATCATCATCATCATCATCATCATCACCATCATCATCATCATCATCATCATTCTCATCCTCATCCTCATCCTCATCCTCATCATCATCATCATCATCATCATCATCATCATCATCATTTTCATCCTCATCCTCATTCTCATCCTCATCCTCATCATCATCATCATCATCATCATCATCATCATCACCATCATCCTCATCCTCATCCTCATCCTCATCATTCTCATTCTCATCATCCTCATCCTCATCCTCATTCTCATCCTCATCCTCATCCTCATCCTCATCCTCCTCATCATCATCATCATCATCATCATCATCATCGTCGTCATCATCATCATCATCATCATCATCATCATCATCATCATCATCATCATCATCATCGGAGATATCTGACTTCAACATCCACCCCCAAGTGTTTGCCTCAGTTGTCGCCATTTCCTGAAAACCAGAGTGATTCAGGCTTCGGGGTCTGCAACAAAGAGTTGGTGAGCCAAAATGCTGTGGATGCCTGGCAGACTCTGAAACACCAGCAACGTGAAATCGGCATTCGTTCATGACGGGATCCTTATAATGGCTTGTGTAGTCCATATATGACTGGGTAGCATATGGAAGTATTGCATCCCGTGCAGCAAATAACCAGGATTTTGCCTGGTGGTATGTCTACACTCATGATTTTTCTTGGAAAGCAGAGCGGCTCACTGGATATGTCCGAATCAACGGATACCCTACTACCCTAAGTATTTTTCACCGCTAAATCCAGCAACTGTATTGTCTGAATTTGTGGGCGATATGATTCTTTGTTTGAAAAAGTCCCAGTTTCTGGATGTTTTTATGTGAATGAAATTCGCCAAAAAAAAACACCGTGAAACACACAAAACACATCTGTTTTTGCATGGCAAAATCCTCTGACATCAAAAATTCTCCAAAATTTCCTCCCTGAAAAAAACTTGAGCCTTGCATCTGTAGGTCCTGCAACGTAGTGCAGGAAGAATGGAAGATGCCAAGGGAAGATGGATCCAAAAACAAGACAGAGCTATTGTTATTGAATCCTTCACAAAAAATATCCTCTCAGCATCTGGAAATACTTTTTTCAGGAAAAAAAAAATGGAAATTCTAGTCCTTTCGGGCTTGGCCAGAATAACAGGAAAGCATCGGGCTTAAGTTTTGGCAGGCACTTCCAAATGTGCCTCCTTTTTGCAGCTTGAAGGCACCATTGCTTTGGAAATCAAAAACTCTAACATCTCCGCCCGGAACCGCCAGCAACACGCCAAATAACCCTTGGCCACCCTTTCCTCACCTGGTTGCCAAAACGTGGAATTTTCATCATCCACCAGTAGCAGCACCATTACTTCAGGTCGCAACCTGCAAAAAAACTCAGCCGATGGGAATCACAAATTTCTTGTTTTCCGAAATTTTGGGTCAAGTTTCCCCCCAAGAAAAGTTGGTCTTCAAACACAAGTTTTCCTTGACGTGTCTTTTTTTAAAGACGTATCTTGTTCGAGATGTGTTCCCCGCACCTGTTGAGGAGGTAGTCCACCTTCTTGACATCTGGATCTAAGATCAAGTTGTCTGCCACCAACAGATCACGGGCATCCAATTTCGTCATGTCGTCCGCCACTTGAGAGACACACCTCGAAGCCTCCTGAAAACAAGAAACAAACTGAAACACCAAGTGAAATGCACGAGTCTTTGCGGAAAACACCACATGTCTTTCTTTTCAGTTTTAAGTTTTTTCCATGCAAAAAAAATACTATTATTGAAAAAAAAACACATTTCTTCGAAGTTACAGTAGAAATATGAAAGAGCCCACGTAAATGGGTGCAATTCCCTCAAATTCACGCACTGCTTTTCAGTGGTGTTGTGAAAGTAGATGTGCACATCTTTTCCACTAAGTCACTAAGTCGAAAAAAATCAACTCGTTGAAAACCTTGACAGCATGAAATTCTCCTGCAAAGCAGACCAGTCGTAGCCTAACTGTGCTGACCTGAGGCTGGAATCAACAAGTCTCAGTAGATAATTTAATATATCTAATATCATTATATTATATTATAAATATAGAGAGATATACATAGTATATATATTATAAATGGTGCCATTTCCAGTCCTTTAAAAAAAAAACTTCGAATCCGAGGTTCATTTTTGGGGACCTGAAGCAACCAAAGGATCCTCGGCAGAGCTTCCTCGGCTTTCCGACTCTGCGAGCGATCTCAACACCGTGGACTTCTGGGTCAAAGTACCTTGGGGAGCTTGGAGCATGGCAAGCTTCCCAACGGAAAGATGTTTTGTCCTAGCTGCGCATGGGTTATAAGGTTATAGGGTTACATCCCTTCATATGAGAAATGGTTGAGTAAATTGGTGCTCATCATGCAAGTAGTTGTGCAAAGTGTTCACTTCTAATCTCCTAGATGATAGAACAAAACGCTACTATGTCGCAAGGAAAGCATCATCAACTCAAAAAAGACTAGACGATTTAACCCCCCATCCAATCTGCCAGCTGGCTATGACGTGCTCGTGCAATGAAGGTGAAGAAAGCATCCAAGATCACCGGCAAACGGTCAACACCCTGAGAGAGCAGGGCAGAGAAAAAGTAAGAAAACCGAAAGAAAACCATAGAAAACCCATGGTACTGTTGATGGCTGAAATCCTGCACCAGTTGAGGTTGGTAGATTATCCCACTATCTATAGGGTAGGGTTTCTTTACATCTCAGGTAGTGCAGGATTTCTTCCATCAACAGTGGCATTGAGACAACCAATCACAAAAAATCTTGCCTTTTTGAATCTGACTTCCAACAAAAAAAACAGCAATCAGCAATCACTGGTGTCATGTGCCCGGGAAGTTGAACTGCACACAAACAAATAAACAAACCCCAGGAGTCATTCTTATATTACCGACCCAAACTTCATGCACCATTATTTTCGGGAAATCCCTCAAAACAACCATATATGTGCATCCAGTTTGATAACTCCCCAAAAAATGGGTCCCATGTTTTTTTCCCCCTGAAACCCCCAAGGCCCAAGGCCCACCTCCGGAAGTAAGGACAAAGAGACTACGATCTTAGACCCTGCAGTAGAGTCCTGGGGATGTGATGACGGTGCCAAAGGTTGACTGGCAACAAAAAAAACCTTGGAAAAAGTAGGATCTTTTTTTCTTGGGATCTAAACGGCTCGGCACGTGAAACTGTATTGAAATGTCAATTCTTCACGAGTTTTCAGTTGAGGGATTGCCAAACAAAAAGTAGACAGTACAGGAGGGTATGAATCAATCAAGAAGGGTTTGAGGTTCGTCTACCATGGGGAGATCCAAGGTATTTGCAACTACGGAGTAGTTAACTTAAGTGATACCCAAACCACTGTACCACATCTACTTGATTCCAGTTGGTTGGAACTTCTTGGAATGAAATACGTCAAGCAGCTGGCTGCAACTTTCAAGGTGATCGGTTTCCCCTAAGAATAGCTAACAACTGGTAGTTCTCTAACAGCAACTTACAGCTTTTGATCTACCAGTCAAAAAAAATATGAATATATAACAGTAAAAGTTGGAACTACCCCCCCAACCAGTAACAGTCACCACCAGGACTATTTCATTTTTAGGGAATCACGAACTAAACCTTCATAAAAGTGACTGTCACTGGGTTGTTGGGTAGACATCACCATCCCACTTTGGGCTGAAAAAATCATCAAAAATACCAACCTCGTGGCTCACTGACAAGCTGGAAGCCACATTGAGCCTCAAAAGTCACTTGCGCAAAGCTAAATAAAAATAAGTGGAAACGATGAAAAGTGGCATTTTTTATTGATATTGTTGAGACTCCCTGTACTTAAGGGAGTTCTTTGAAATTGGAATTTACCTTTTGTTCCAAGAATCAGGTTGTTTCAAGCTGACTATCGTTTCATTGCAGATGATCAGTCATGTTCCAAGGACTCATCATAGACAGGTTGTTTGCAAAATCGCATGAAACCGGCACTGTTATATTAAATTGAACAGTTATCCAAAAAAAAACCGTTGAGACATGAGATCCACGGCTTGGTGAACTGGAGTGGCAGCGTGAATAAACTTCAGCGGTTTGGTGCAAGTCCGACAATGTCCGGAAGAGTTCGGAGTTATAACACTTATATAATTATATATAATGCTGTAGGTTGTTGTTGGAATGAAATCGATTGAAATCGACCTATCTGCAAAGTTGAAACCTCCCATATTTTGGCTCTTTTGCTCACACTCCTGTCACTGGCCCCTGGGCCAAATTCAAGGCGAAACGTCTTGCAGGCTCCCCACCTACCTCATTGCACTGCTTTCTCTGGCTTCGGCATAGGAGGCTGGCGACGCGCTGGATTCAGCAGCCCTGGCTTGCTCTGCACTTCTTCCGAGCTCTTCCTCTCAAATGACATGCCATCACCATGTGGCATCTCCCATGGAAAGAACCACAAAACTGGCACTTGACCAAAGATGGATGTGAAGTTGCGCCAGGATCCCTGGTCATAGATGCCCCCAGCTCGTCCTTTTTTTTCCTCATGATATTCAATTGTTGTGAGGCCTCTTCGGATGAGACACACATGAAAGATGCTGAAGACAGTCAAGAGGAGGCTCAAAATGAGCAACAGAGCTTCTCCAGCACACATCCATATCTTGACAGTCAGTGGGCCAGTGCCATTCACGTAGCTCACAACGGACCATGCCATTGTCCAAAAAAAAAACATAAACTGGCATAGCATCCCTCCATAGATGATGCAAAGCACAAAGGACTTGTAGTTGTAGAAGCCTATGCAAGAGCGAAGGTAGAAACAGTGGTGGTCCTTTTTCAGAATGCAAAGCTTGCAAAATTGGCAATGATGGCACCTCTCCGGCTTTGGCATCTCACAAAATTTGCACACCCGAGTTTCACCATTCTTCGTCTCCGTGCAGTTCAATCGATAATTGTCCTTCTGATCATCACACTTCAGAATCTCTGGCATCTTTCCTGGATGTGTGTACATTGTTGTAAACAAGCAAGGGAAGAACATCACAGTGAGCGGAAGCCAAATGCAGAGTTGAAGAACCGCCTTGCCACTCATCTGCTTGTCACCAAAGAGCATTGGAGACAAATGCAAACACAGGTATGTCAAGAATAAAGCTGGTATGGCCACAGCAGTATAAATCCCGGAAAATCGACGGCGCTGCTGCTTCGACAACGGACACTTCATGGCTTCCACAACTCGTGCCGGCCCTCCCGGTACAGCTTGACAGTCAATCTCCCTGAATCCTTGAGCCGAACCATAAGTGTTGGCGACGTCCACTGGTGATAGGCCCAAACCACGAAACCCACTGGAAGAGGAAGGCGAGTGGATCCCTCAACACTTTGTGTCTCGACAAACAGCTGGAAGACACTGCAATAGGCAGCCACCTCTGAAAACAAACAGATGGTGCTTCGCTGCAAGTGGCTGAAATTCCTTTGATCACCCAAAAAAAGGAAAAAAAACACACGAGGCACTGTGAACCTTTGCGCTTTCACGGTATGCCTTGTTCAGCCCCATAGCTATTTTTTTGGTTGCAGGGGCGGTGGTAAGAAGCTCGTTGGTGCCCTGGGCCACCAAAGCAGCAAGCCAAGCTAGTTTTAGCCGTGTTTTTTTCGGGGACCCTTTTTGGTGAGACAACGATTGTTGAGCCACATATGATTGAAAACAACTCAACAAAAAACACAACATCGGAAACAATGAACGCACTAGAATCAATTGATTTGGTCGGCAAAATCCTTTGACAAAATCTTTTTTTTTTAACCTGAGTTTCTGGCGTGTCTCTCAAAGCCAGGAGAAGTGAGTCCTTACCTGCCTGAGCTGTTTGGGAGTGCCATCCTATGGAAAAACGACCCCCTATTTTCAGAACAGGGACAGAGTTTGGGGACCAAACTTTTCTGTTAAATAGAAAACCCAAAAATGAATCCCATCCTTTGAAAGAAAAGCTGCTGGGGTTTGTGAGTTTGAGGGAAATTTTGTTGAAAATTTTGGTCACCCCATCAAGGAACCACCTCATGGGTTTTGTTGAGGGAAAACCACTGAAGTGCCGCGAAATCAAACGCAACAGCCGCAACAACCCGGTTTTTTGCCAGGAACGAACCAAGCTTTCAGAAGATACCTGGCATGGGTGTTTCTCACTTGAATCAATCAAAGTTCGTTTGGTAAGGCTCTGACAAAGCTGAGGATGTGTTGAAGATATGCTGCCGGGTTGCTCCTGCAAATACTCAGCAGCAACAACAATAGAAACAACAACACCACACCACCACCACCACCACCACCACCAACAACAACAACAACAACGACGACTACGAAAACAAATTAAAAGAGTTGCGCGGAAAGGTTTGTGCACAACATCAAGGAAACAATGGAAATATGAAAATGGCCATGACTTTTTTTCTGTCCCTTTTGTCGTCCATGACTACAAGGTTTTGTGGAAGACACTATCTTGCAGGGTTTGTAGGAATTGCAAAGCTATGCCGTCTTGGAGCTGAAATTTGAGCAAAGTGGAAGGAGTCTGTTGATTCATCAAATCTTTATATTCGGTCCATGGTACTTCATATGATGCCAGTTGATTTATATACCTGTACGATCACCACACCATTGGCCCCTTTTTCAGATTTTTGAAAGATCCATACGCATCTAATAGCAAAAGTGGCGAATCAATCTCAACCGCAAGCACTCTGAAAAATCCATCCAATCCTAATCCAGGGCTGCAAATTCTTCATGGGGAACACCAGGTGCAACTCTGCTTTGGGCGTCAAGCCCTGCCGGAGGTGAGCCAACCAAACCCAATCTGAGACAAACTGCGGATACATCAAAAAGACCAAATTCCATTGGAATTCATGTAACTCACTTCGTGAACTTACCATTATTATACAAATAATACAAACAAACATAACCTATCATCTATCTACACATAGTAAATATGTATGTATGGCCAAACAAAACCTCCTACTAAAGATTAATGCCTTCTACAAAGCTCAATTTGTGTGATCGTGATCGTATCGCGGAAAATCCGGCAGACCTGCATGCGAAGCATCTGTAGGGATGAGCCTGAGAAGGGTGCAACGCCTGGCAAAGGATCAGGCATGGGCCATTTCATGCAGTGATAGTAATGATACTTAAGTTTGAAACTGATTCGACTGATTTGAATCACTTGGCTTCGGTTGTGGGACATGCCAAGTGCGATGAAGTCAAGTGATACAATTTCAAGACGACGAAATATCCTAGACCTTGCACAATCCATTTCCAATGTAGTAGTGCTTCTGAGCGCTGGCCCCACATGGATGCAAGTTCAAGCACCCGAAAACATCCCGTTCTCAACATACATTATCACCCGGGGTCGATCGACACATGAGGCAAACTCAGCCAATCTTAAAGGCAAGTACCGCAATTATTGGGGCATCCACATGTTGGATGTGGTGGAACCTTAACCATCATAGATTAGAAGTACAATGACACTGATACAAATACCACGCACAAATCAATTACATACCAAATACGAAAAACAAAATCAGCAAACCTCATCAAACAAAAATTAGCATCAAGTGTTGTAGATACAAAATCAACTAATATCATACCCGAGTCATGGCCCATGGCCCTTCATCACTGTTGCATTGAATCATCTCCTCCAAAAAATCCAACCTTGAAAGCTGGGAGTCTTCTCTATACATCCGCGCCTCGCAAGAAACAGCGGATGCGTTTGAAATTCGGGATAATCCACATCAGTATGGACAATTTTTTGGACAAATGTATCTCAGAGATATATATGCAATATGTGTTTGAGTTTGCATGTATGTTTCTCTCTCTCTCTCTCTATGTACATGTACATGGGGGCTGAACAAACTCATGGCAGACTTGGCCACCTATTCATACACCCGCCTAGTGTTGGATGTAGTTCAACCTTTCCCAACATTACCCCTGAAAGAGATTGCTTGATAAATAATCCAATTTCATTGGCATTGATTTTGCAATTGCAAGAATGTTCATGGAGGGACGTACATACATAAATCTCGACCATTCTTGTTTCAGACATCCAACTCTGCAACCAAAATGCATGTAAGATGATCATTTCGAAAACAAAAAAATCTATCACAAATCATCAGTGTCGCATCTTGGCGAAAACACTGCCATTCAGAAATGGCACCATCCAACCCTTCAGAAAGGTACCATCCCTGGGGATCCCTGACCCCTGCCGTGGGATTGAACCAAAAGTCGTCTTCGCCTTGACGAAACAGATCCAACATCCCGAAGCTGAAGATTTGGGCGAAAAAACTGCTCCAAAATTGAGTTTTTGTGATGTTTGATTTTCCAGCAATCCCAAGGGGCCCCATTTTCCAAAAAAAACACCTGCAGTGTTGTTGGTTTTTTTTGTTGGTGTGTTTTTTTTTATCGAAATTCGAACCATAGAAATTCGCGAGAGATTTTCGTAGAACAGTGTTGAATGGGCCAGGCTGGTCGAGGCCGTGCAATTTTTACCTCCTGAAATTTGCACAACCAAATGGCCAAAAATTTCCACAATTTCCCACTCAAAAGCATGAACCTACCATCTATGAAAGTTTTTTTTTAAAGTAATTATCATCCTTCCATCATTGGAGTTCCACCCCCCCCTTCTCAATTTGAATTTCTTTCGGCCTGGTTCAATTGATCCTCCAACGAAAAGGCACCAAAGGTAACGAGGCGCATCCTGCAGGAAAGGTTCGGTCGTTGCGAATCAGGATTTTTTCAGGATTTTTTTTCAGGTCAAAGGGATGGTTCAGGGGTCTGGTACCGGGCTAAACTTATAAGATATAATAATTCTCTACATCTAAGTGCTATGAAGGTTGGTGGAGTTTAACAGATTCAGGCTGGCCGCTGAAAGAGGGAGTTTGAGGTGTTTCCGTGGCGATTCGTTGCTTTCAAAGGCCTGTCGACGCAAACTGGTATCCCCAAAATAGTGATTGTGATTGGGATCTACACTGTAGGCAAGTGGGCCACTGAAAATTGGAAAATTGTGGTATCCTCCAGGGAACGATGACATATTCCACTTTAGGAAAAGCGATTGAAATCATCATCAAAAGTACCTTTGGGATGGGATATGTGTATCTGTTCCCGAGGCCAGGTATCCTCAACTCCAAACTCCCTTGTTCCATCTTCATCCAATTTTTTTGGTCGCGGTAAAACTGATGGGTTTTGCATTGAAATCAGAGAGGTCTTCAGATTTTGCCTTAAATCTGCAAGTTTCCCAAGGGAAAGAATGGCGACATGGCTTCTAAAAAAGGCCGAAAAAACGGCCTTAGCTGATGAAAACCGTGGTGTGATGCACAAGGGTGCGACAGTTAATGGATCATTGAAATCATACTCGAAAAGCGATTTGAAATTCCTCAAGTTCCTCCCAACCCCCCCCCCCAACAAAAACAAACAGCTCGAAATTACTCTCATCAAACCGATGGTTTCAACATCCTCCCCCTAAATCTTACCAACTTTCATCCTACCCAAATCCACCAACCCCCAAAACCCCCAAAAAACCACCAGGCAATGTCCCAACGCCGCAACGCCGCAAGGCCATCGGTTGGAAAGGTCTCTTCACGCATTTTTTTTTTCGGTGCGGGCCGTGCTAGAAAAGTTGGCCCACCCACTTCGCTGTAGTCATGGACCTCACCTGGGCGGTATGGGGAGGTCCAAAACCCATGGTTGAAAAACCGAAAGATCACATCAGTTCATGTGTTTTTTCACAGGTCAAAAAGTTCTCCAAGAAAAATCCAACCACAATTTCCATGGAATTTTCTTGGGAACAAAAATTAGCTTTTAGCATGACCTTGACCAACCAATACCTCCAAAAATTGATTCGAATCGACTCTGGCAGCCCCCCGCCTTTGGAACTGGTAAGAACCTGTTCTGCACGACTCTGGAAAATGACGTGCTCCATGACATCAGCCACCTCGAAATAGCTTGGGAATTTTGTTGCAACTTCAAATGTGTGTATCTCAGAGCTTAAGCAGCTTACATCATCTTACATCATGTTGCACTTATGCGCAAAAACACTATATCAAGAAGTCAGGAAGCATGATGCTTCAGCTTTCAAGGCATGTCAGAAGTATTTCTGAAACCATCCTTCAAACCCAGCACTACGTCCCAAACAACCTCAGCACACGCGTTTTCACAAAAAAGCGGGGCTCTGCTCACTGAGTGAGGCTGGAGGTCCCTTTTGTTCTGTCACCTACAGCTTCCAAAAAGACTCACTCTGGTCATTACTCATCCAATCATCAAAGAATTTTCCAGCTCGGGTGATTTTTGCCAAATGGTGGAACCTGGAATGCTATGTTGGAGAGACAAAATTCATTGGGTCATTCTGGCAATGCTTCCTTTTTTTCGCAAACATACCTCTCGCACATTCATCCAACAGCTCAACTGTGAAACTAGTTGACACATAACTAGCTCTAGAAATCATGAATTCATCAAAAGGCTAAAGGAGATCCAAAGGATACTCAAAAAAATCACATCGTATCACATGTTCCCCCCCATTTGGTGGATGCTTTATTTATGCAGCTAATCAGCTGATCATTTCTTTGCTTTTTGTCATTTTGGAAGCAGCAAAGCTCAACTGAAAACAGCTTGGGTGTGCCGGTCCCGAGATCGGGGTTTCCGGGACCCAAACACGGGGGAGCGAGGCTCGCTCCAACAAACGTTGTGAGAAAATCTCTTTCCAACAAAAATGCCGCATTAGCAACTACAATAAACAGAACAGGATTGAACATTCAGCAAAAATCTCTTGGGGAAAACACCAAGCATATCAATTTCTATGCCAGTTTTTTATTGCTGAGTTCTTGTTTGCTAAAAAAAACAAGTTTCGCAACGTCTGCATGCCGAAAAGGGCCTCACCCCTCGACTAGTTTCTGTGGACACCAGCCCAAGCTGTCTTTGAAAGGTTGGGGCATCGCCGTGACTGAAATTAATTTCAAGATAGTACCGATATACCACTTGGGATGTAAAAAAACCTCTGTAAATAATGAGATTTCAACTACCAACCTCAACTGGTTGGCAACCGCTGGATGTCTTCCAAGCATCCAACGGTTTCTATCGGGATCAACTCTTGTGGATCTCTCCAACCTTTCAACAAGCAAACCCTCTGGGCATTTTTTTTGTGACCATATTTTTTTCCTGCAATTCCCCAGGGGGTTTGGACCTCTCCCTGGAAAAGGTGTCCGTGGTTTCCGCGGACAAACTGTTTTGGTTTGAATTTCTTTTTTGCTATGAGCCCATCCGTCGTCGGATAGGGCTCGGCGACGGTGGGCTACCATACCCATAGGTCTTTGTACGGGCATAAGAATTCATGGCCAAACGCTGCTCTGCATCTTGCACAGAGAGGTCGGGTCGACAAGTTTCAAACGAAGGATCGGTCCTGCAAAATTCGACAAAGACCCGGTTTGGTCCAGGTGATGTGTAAGGGCCACCCGGACCCTAAAAAAAGCTGGGTATAGGAACTTGTGTGGGGGGAAAAGTACCAAAAAATAAACTCATTTCTCATACGAAGTCTTTGGAGGAATTGTTTTTTGTGAAGAAAAATGGACAAAATAGGCTTCAAATGCTGGCCGAGTGACAGGGATTGCTTCTGCAACATGGCACGCAGCATGGATTTCAAATTCTCGAGAGAAGAAATGATCTCCGTATCAGGGCCATCCCCTCGAAGCAGCGCCACAAAGTAACTATTGAAGAACAATGCACCGGGAAAAAACTCGCAGTTATAAGCACATTTGTGCTAATCAGGGTATAGTCACCAAATCAGCAAAGTAGGTTTGCAACCATTGTCAGATCATATGTTGTCTGAAAGTCCCATTAAAAACACTCCCCAACATGGAACCTGAAAATCACCCCTTGGAAAAAAGAAATGATTTTCGAAAGCTCCATTCTTGGGGTTCTGTGTTAGGTTTCCGGGGTGGTACCCTCCGGTAATCTAACATAGCAATGGAAAATGGACTTTTGACCCTTTGAAGATAAATGTCCTATTCAAAATGGGGATTTTCCATTGCTATGTTAGTTTACCAGAGGGTATATGAAAAGACTTTTGAAATGTGGATGTTGCTTGTCCATAAACGCGGAGCCAGGTGCCGAGAAAAACTGAGTTGCTGAAGTCAATGAACTTCATGGCAAAGGACTCTTCCTGAGCTACACAGCGTCGCTGTAGTTCTAAAAAACATCAACCAAGGGTATTTTACTCGACAAAAACATCAAAAAACGGCACTCCAGGTTCCTGTTTCAAGAAGTTTCTTAATATTAACTAGTCCCAGGTCCTCCAGCTAAAAAAAAGGCGGATTATTTTTTTCACACTCTTTTCACCGAGGGAGATTGTCCGACAGTGGCCCTTGGCCATGGTGATCAAGGACCAAGGAGCGATACGTCTGGCATCCTGACTGTATATCGCCTCCGTATCCAGCATGAACCTCAGCAGACGCACCGGCTGCCCTGATGCCCAACGGCGCCAATTTCGCACATAGCTTTTCTTTGCCGCTTTTTGTTCGCAAAAAAATCCCCAAAGCCAATTTGCCCAAGTCCAAAAATTGCAGAAGACTCTGGGGCCCCATTGTTTTCTAACTTTTGTTTCTGAATTCTCAAATTTAGCTTGGATCTGCTTCAAGGGAATTTTTGATGCTCCAAAAACTGACTATTGGGATATTAAAAGGGTCATCAAGTCAGATACTAACAATCAGCTAATGAGGAATGTTATAACCATCTACTGCAAAAAGATGCAAAAATCATATGCGTCTTTTTTAATCTGTATATATACATATATATACATTTATATGTACATATATATAATATAATATATATGCAATATCCATCCCTCTTCCCAATTGCCCAGAAACAAAAGGGAAGCACCCCAGAATCGAACACCATTGAGCTCTTTGACGATGCCTGGGGCTTAAGTCTCATCGAGCAGCTTTTTTTTCCCGATGGAAGTCACAGACGGGAAAGTTGAGAGAGGATTTTTTTCTGGGCAACCACATAATAGGTGTGAAAAAAAAACATATGGGTGTTTCCAAAAATAGGTGTTTCCCCCAAATCATCCATTTCAATAGGATTTTCCATTAAAAACCATCCATTTTGGGGTACCCCTATTTTTGGAAACACCTATATGGTACAAATCACAAGAATCCGGTTTCTTGGCAAACATTTGACTGAAAGGAAAAAAAAGTGGAAGCCATGAGAAAATGGTGGTTCCAAAATCAGGCACCCCAATTCCACTCCCCCCGGTTTGAAATAACACCGGAAGAGGTTTATTCCTCATTTTTCCAGGGTGGAATCTTTCCCGGATTTCCACCTTGCAACTCATCGATGGTTGCAATCGATTTGAGCACAATGGCCTTCCAGGGGCCTTGCAATGGCCATCTCCTTAGCCAAAAAATCACAAAAGAACTGCGGACGGGAATCCATTCAACTTGAAAGCTATAACTCTCCAATGGATATCTAAAAAACTATAAGATTCAAAAGAAAAACTAAAGGTCCAAACAACTTCTTTTTCCATGACCTAAAAGGAAAAAAAAAGGAGAAATTAAATGAAAAAAAATCTTCTTTTCAAGTCAAACCTCAAAAGCCTCAAAATCACCCCTCAAAACCTCCAACCGACAAAGAAACCCTTCAACAAAATACACCAAGGAACTGACCACGATCTTGATTGAAATATTTTCCAAAGGCCGCCACCAATTCATGGCCTTTCACTTGACGGCCTGCCTTCTTCGTCTCTTTCACCTGCGAAAACGCCAGCTGAGCTGAGCTGATGAAACCCTCCTGGGAACTAACAACGGTACCAGCAACTAACATATCCCCTATGGAAAGATGTTCCTTTTCCCGTTTGGTGGGATATATGTGATCCTTCTCAAAGTATCATGTACAAATAAATATTTTGATGATCAGCCATCAAAAAAAACAACGAAAAAAACCTCACCTTCTAAAGTAGCTGTTGCACGTTTATTTTCCACCCCAAGGACACCCCCAAAACACCCCCAAACATGCCCCCTGGACTATCAAAAGGTCAACCGAAACCAACCAATTTCGGCATTTTCATCATCAATCCGAGGACCGTCGTCAATGCACCGGGGGATTGAAGCGCAGCAGCCGGTGCTAAGCATCAAAAAATTGGTCCATCTACACAAATTTTGTTAAGTTATATAATTTTGTGTGCAAATCAACAATGAAATCCCATATGTTTTTTTTGTTTGGGGATCCGTTTTGAAAAAAAATCACGGTTTGGTGGTTTCTATCCGAAATGTACCCATGTCGACGGCCATCCATGTTTCATGCCAAAGTTGCTCTTTTTTGCTTCTGCCAATCCTGAAGGCGCAATTCCCGGTATGGAAAAAAAAATCTACCGGGTTCAGAAGTTCATAACCAGCCAATAGCTGTAATTTGAAGCAACTGGACTTGTGTGCATACAACTAGCGTGAAATATTATGTAAACAATATACATAACCAATCCAAACACAAAACAACAAATCAATCCGAACTTGTGTTTCTCATATTCATACGCTACATTTGTATTGTCTGTTCCTCCCTAAAATTGGTTTCCATAATCGAAACACTTCATTGGTTCTGTGTTGGTGGAGCACCCTAAGATGAAAACTGAAAATTGCCTCGCACCGATCTTCATGTCGGGCGTTTCATTTTGTGTGATACATGACATGTGATGCATCTCACCCAACTGGTGAGAAAATCTACAATTTTCTCCTATGTTTCACTGGGAAAAAAAGGAAAAATGAATCAAGGCTGTAAAGGGCACCACGGTGCAATCGTGTCGATGAACATGCGGCTGAGAAGCATAATATGAAAGGCCACAAGGGCGGAAACCAAACTCCATGGATGTGCTTGATGCGGCTTTTTGTCTCATAGAGACCCATTTTTGGGAATCATGGTGAGATGCCCTTTGGACCTCAGTGTGTTTCACAATTTGGATTTTCCGGAGACGGGGGAAGAGGGATGCTGGCACTGGGTTAGTGTTTATAACATCACAACAACAACATCGAAACGAAAACAACGGAAGTTTAAATGAAAATGGTGGCAAAGTCATTGCAAACCCAAGTGCATAGCCCATCTTGATGTCGCAAGCAGCAGGGTTGGAGCAACCCACATGCTCGAGAACGAGATATTCTTGGAGCGCACCGCTGTTGGTGCAAACATTAGCGACCCCATAGTAAGTCGGCCTCAGATTCATGGTGTAGTGGTGGTGGTTGCAAATAGATGTAGTTCGATCCCCAATCGCCATGTCAAATTTCAAATTTATAACTGATTGGTGGAAATTAACTTACCTCTAGGACTTAACAAGTTCGAACATGTTTTGATGTTCGACTCAGTTTTCTGGCAGGGATATAGGTGATATGCAATGAAACGCACTCGGAACCCATGATGTTGAAACAGGGAATGTGTGAAATATGCGCGTTGTCCTGCATTATGAAACGCAGGGTGGATGCACATTCATACAAATGATGATGCGCCACACATGTGCTTTGTTCCGTCCCAATCGGTCTGTCCATCGCTGCAGTCCACCGAAAAGTTCAAGCTCCTATACCACACACGCGCAAGCAGCTGCAATCGACACAAGAACTGACTAAAAAATATCGTAAGTTTCGATGCAAATCGCACCAAGACATCTGAACAAAAAGTCGAGCTTCATCAAAACATCACTCTTCACCTATAGTTTAACAATGTTCGGAAAGTCCGAACAATCCATGACTGTGGTGTGACGATTCACTTTGAAATCATCATCATGGCTAGAAACATTCAGCTCGTCTTTCTGCTAGCCTTGGCCATCGCGTCCGTATTGGATTGCGCGGCGATTGCGGACGACGCAGCGGGTTTCCGGCCTTTGCTTTTGATCGCAGGCTTCTGCAACTTGGGTTTGGGAGCGCTAGCCAACGTCTCTTTGGCCTTATTTTCGGCCTTTGGTTTGGGCTCCGCTTTTTGCCTCTGCCATGGCTGCTTGGGATTGACGGCCTTGCACTGGCTTAAACAATGTCCTTGTTCTGCCCCGCTCCAACTGCTCATCCACATGTGACGCACGTTTGGCATTGCCCTTCCCAGACTCTTCTCCTGCAGGCAGGACAGCACCCTCGCTGCACAGGAAGCACGACCCTTGGTATTGACAGTGGCGGCGGTGGCGGGAACATGGTGTTGGGATGCATCTTCGTCAGCATCTTCACTGTCTTTTGATATGCATGGGTTGCGGTTGCACCATCACCATCAACATCCATCGTTTGTGGTTCGACTTGATAGCGCTTGATGATCATTTTTGTCGCCATCCCTTTTCTCGCTACAAACAGAAACCATGGGTGTGTGTCTGTGTCCTTGGTGTCCTTGTTCTCGACATTCCCCTTTTCCCCGGTTTCCCCACTGTCATAATGAAAAGCGGCTGTTCAAGGTTTTTGCACAGTTTCTAGCTGGTGTGGTGGCAGCATTGGTGCTCTGATGGGACACCAGTCAATTCCGTTGGCTTTTGAATGCATGGGTCTGGGTTTGGCCTTCATCCCCCCCTTCTACAGGCCTAGCTTGGTGGCGCTGATGTGTGACCCTTTTGGTCCCCAAGGAGCTCTCTCTTGACCAGCTCATCGGCACTTGCACCAGCCTTGGATTGACAAACGGCGCCATGCAGCGAGGCAACCCTCACAGCATATCATGTCGAGACTCTACTTCCACTCAAGGCAAGTAAGCAAGTTGAATATTTACATTGTGGACTCCAATTTCAACCCAGTCCTGTCGCCTTTGCCACCTCATGGCAAGGTCGAGTTTTCTGCGGGCATGGCAGAGAGTTGCCGCGCTTGGCACGACCACACTGCACTAGTCTCCGAACATGGGCAGAAGCGTGGGTGCGAATGCTGTCTTCAAATGACATTCATCACAGACTTTGCGCAATTTCTACCCTGTGAACATGGGCGGGGCGCGTCTGGTCAGTGGCCAATCAAGTACGATTGCTGCCCACTATCATGTGAATTACAAACGGAATCCTAGGTCCTAAATACTATATAAACCAGCTTTTTGCGGTTTCGTAGTGTGGGCAGCGGCGCCCGGAAACTATGGTCCCGCAAATGTTGCAACCAGGGCGACCATCAACCATCAACAGCAATGACCTGCGAAATTCACCAATGCCACACATTCATGGATGTTGTCAGTTGCACAAGGTTGTGGTGGGGATGACCCGCCCCACCAGTACAGGACTGTGGTACCTCTTGCCTTTTGCCCTTGCCCTTATGTGGTCTCGCACGGACAATTGAAGACTGATGCAGCTGAGCAGGGTCGTGTTGCAATACCTGCCGCTCAAGTTTCAGCATTAGTTTACTGAAATATCGAGCAAGCACAGCAAACATCACAAACATGTACATACCTCAAACCCGTATACCAAGCCTCCAATGTCTTTGCTAGTTCCACCCATGAAGTCATTCCAGTTGAGCAGTGCCGAATGTCTGCAGCGCTACCATGCTGGAAGATCAGTGGGCTGCAAAGGTTGAGCGAATCGCAGATTCGCATGGCCAAGAAATTCATCGTTGTTACGGAGGAAGTAATGACGTTTGTTGTGAAGGGTTCTGGCCCTCGCTCCTGGTTCGTAGATAATACGCTACCAAAGTTTGTGCTCGGTTTGTTTGAAAACACAATATCAGATGTTGTGATCTGGCTACCACCTTTCAGATTAATGTTTTTTCTGTCACATTTACCAAAATATTAAATCACTTTGATTGTCAGTGAAGAAGTCGTGGCATTGCCAAGTGATTCATGTCAAGTCGTGTCAATACTTGTGCTATGTGTTTGCCCAATTGTTTCTGCCTATACCATATCATTGGCGTGTGAAACCTATGCAAGATCATTGGGACTGCTTAGGTACCAGGAGACCCTGTTGAAGAATTTAGCAGACCCAGATTGCTGGTTCACCTCGTTCCCAAGCCTTCTAATCTCATGCTGATTCTACCCAGGCACACAAAGGGTTTCAGCGCCTCGCATGCATATTCGAGTGCTTCAAAAAATGCTTGCTCATTGTGAGCAGCCAGTTTCAGGATCACATTTCCAGTGACTTTGCAGACCTGATCAAAATCGTCTGAAGATTGTGATTGGTGCCAGGGGCTTGGCGAAGTCTTGAAAAAAATGCTGGTTGAGCTAGCTAGCTTTGACGCATCTGAAACAACTATCAGCCAACTTGGATCATCATCCCCAGCGGAAAAAAATAAGCAACACTTAGAGCATTTCGAGAAAAAAAAACGCATTCTTACTTGAGTTCCCCACCACCTTTACAATGATTTCTTAAATCTTAAATCCGAGAAAATTTCCAAATTCACCCCAAAAAAATGTGCAAAAAAGGCCAGGACCGCACCCCACCTGACCGTTTCGGAAGGCCATCACAGTGACATGGTCCTTGGGTTCCAAGAACCTGGCGTGGCCTCCGACGGTATCACGGCACTCCACAAAGTCCTGTAATCGATGGGTCACCACCTGACACCAATCACGGGAATCTAAGGGTAACCCCTCTATGCCACCCCCCCAAGGAAATTAACGCCCTAATTTTTGGCCCAAAAAAAAGGGACGATGGTGGTTAAATAATCCCAAAAAAGGCCTCATTTCCAGCGAGTGGGCCCCGGCAACGGCGTTTCCGCGATTTTGGGGGGACTTAGAAGAAACTTTTGTGGGAAACAAATCGTCCCATTCAACACTGGATCATCGTGATATTTCTTTTTCCAAAATATCTAAGATTGATATCAAGATTCTATGTCCAGATTTCGAGATTCCATGGTTCCATATGGAAGAAATAGGAATTGTTTGGATATCAATTGTTCTAAAAGTCTTCGCCTGTGGCTGTGCTTTCTCCACCACGGTCTCTTCCAAATCGAAGTCATCACAACAACAGGAGCACAGGCTCCCCATGCCAGCGCTGAGAAGGTGGGAAAGGGGCAACCTGCTGATGCTTCACCCTAAGTATTCTGGGAGGTTGTTGGTG
Organism: Breviolum minutum Mf 1.05b.01; assembly: GCA_000507305.1. NCBI lineage: Eukaryota > Dinophyceae > Suessiales > Symbiodiniaceae > Breviolum > Breviolum minutum. The sequence goes on from DF240287.1 coordinate 58,511, forward strand.
AACCCCAAATGATCTCTACAAAAATTCATGACCATTCAGGGGCCAAACAATAAAAAAAAACACTTCTGAAAAAGATATAATGTTTGTTGTTGTTGGTGGTGTTGAAGCCATCAAACTAACAAAAACGGAGGCGAAATATGAAAAAAATAAAGTAATTTATATAAAATCAAAAAGCACAAGCCGAACCGTGTTCTGAATTTGCAACTGTTGGTCAGTCAAAACATCTGCTTTGGGGCTGAGCCAGCTAATGCTGCGGAGGAAGCTGTATGGAAGATCCATCCATAAATCCATGGAAATTTATGGAACTGACCCCAAAATTGGGGCGATGTGTTCAAACCACTTCCATGAAACATCAGGAAGAAACTCTCTACAAAAAGGACAGGTCAAATTTGTGTTTCTTCACTACAAAAATTCACTCAAATCCAGGCTGGCTTTGGACATGGCTTATTTGGGCGGACAGTTTCCCGGCTGCGCCTCTTGCGGATGTCGTTGAATTTGCGTTTCAACCGCTTGCTTGCAAGCCCTGAAGTTTGGACACAATGATGCAGCAGTGATAGTGGGTGTCCAAAAGATTCCCAGAATCAGAAAATCACAAAAACAAACAAACAAACAAACAAACAAACAAACAAACAAACAAACAGACAGACAGACAGACAGACAGACAGACAGACAAACAAACAAACAAACAAACAAAGAAAGAAACAAACAAACAAACAAACACCGCCCTTCATCATACACAGTCACCAAACTTTCCACAAAAAAAACACATTTTCCAAGAAAGTCACCACAAGGTTACCAGGGTTTTCAACTTTTACCTTTCCAAACTTCGCTGGTTTGGTTTATCCCATCTCAGACCCCAACGGGAAATCCCCACCTGCTCACTTGCACTTGCCCCGTGGGAGCTGTGGCTTCCAAGATCCTTGAGAAAGGTAAAGACGAACCAACAAAGAAGAGATGTAACTAAATAGACTTTAAATAGATGTTTAGGTTCTGTATCAAATGTTGACCTTTCTCTATATGTACCATCATTCCTTGTTGCTAAAATCCGAAGCAATCGAAACATGCCGAGCTGCTCAAGACGTCGCATGAGGTCACCGAATAGGTGGTAGCGCTGCATGGACTCACCGACCTTTGGGACCGGCAACAAGCTTTAAAATCACGGTTGGATTCTTGATTGCTTCACTTGATTCTGAGCTATATCTATGCTTAATATCAAGTCTTCCCCCTTGAAAGTCTTGTGGTTTCTTGTCTTTTGCTTCAAAAGGAATTCATCTCATGCTTCTTCGAAAATCAGCTCGAGTTTCTCAAACCACCTGGCAACTCCTTTCAGCATGTTGCAGCCCCTTCCTCCAATCATGGCAACCAAATGCAAGGCAGTTTGCCACAAATTTGGATGCTAAAGTGGAAAATCATCCCCACCAATCAATCATCCCACAAAAACAAAAAAAACACGGGAAGAAAACTTCATCAAATCCTTTCCGTGGCCATGGGCCATAATTCTCAGAATTTCTCTTTCATGTTTTCTTCAACCATCCAGGCCCCCGAACCATGCCACCCACACATTCTCCAGTGTGAACTCCTACGCGGCAACCTGGAGGTGGAACCCAGCAGCCCCCCCCAAATGGTTCATTGATCAGCTTCATCGGAAAAGTCAGCACTTTTTTCAAGTCAAGTGGTCTCTGAATTTCTCTAGATGTTCTTGAAAAAGTCCGAGAAAAGTCTTTTGTTAGAGAAACTGATGTCAGAAAAATTGGCACATATATATGCACCTATCATGTGCATGTATATATATATATATATGTTATCTATAGAACATATATATATATACGCTAGGGGCCTGAGGTTCACCGAAGGTTCTTTGAGTAGGATTGTGTGAATGGTTAAAAATTGTTATTTCGCTGTGGCGAAACGTGAGTTTTTGAAGAAGTCATTCTCTACATAGAATTGTGTTCTGCGCGGACGAAATTTTTTTGATCCGCGTGTTGATTGATGAAAAATCCATCATTCATACATTTATATTTGTGAGAAACGTGTGATTTGTGTGGTAAAATGACGATTTTGGAAATGTTATGATGTTCCAAGTGTTCAAAAGTGCTGTGGGCCACAGTATTTTTGGAGGTAGTGTCATANTATATATATATCACCTGCTTCAGCTCCCACTCCACAACCTTCCAATTTTTTCAACCAAGGGACTGATATTTTCGCCTCTTTGAGCGGACCAGGTACGAGTTACCATCGTCATCTGGATACCAAAGAGAACCACCAACCTACCGATTTCGGTCGGGGAGTTTTTCAACATCTGGGTGTTTCCAAAAATAGGGGTGGGCCCCCAAATTGGATGGTTTATAATGGAAAACCCTATTAAAATGGATGATTTGGGGGTACCACTATTTTCGGAAACATTCATCTGAAGCCTCCTTGCAGAGTCAGGAGATTTTTGTTGACATCTGGAGTTTCAGCCAGTGCAATTCCACACATTTTAAGCAAGCAACAAAAAAATCCTGCGCATGTCGCGACGACAAGGGCAGCGTTTTGCAATGGAATTTTGCAATTGGTATTGCAGCATCGTCAATACCAAATGTGAGGTGCGTCACCTATATAGTATAGAATATATGTACTGCATGACACTTTCCGTTGCCGCTTCAAAAGTCTGTTTTGGGTTCACCATGTTTCGGTGGCATAGGCAATGATACTTTTGCTAGACATCCGGCCAACCAGTTGGGATGATGATTTTAAAAAACTGTATACATATATATACATATATTTGACAAATAAAGAGTTTGAGCCAAAAAAACAAAACGTAATTTGTGGGATGAACAAAAGGGTGTTTCCAAAAATAGAGGTACCCCCAAAATGGATGGTTTATATATGGTTTATAATGGAAATCCTCCTAAAATGGATGATTTGGGGGGAAAACACCTATTTCTGGAAACATCCATATGAATCAAATCATCTTGCCAAATATCGCAAATAGCGCCGAGCAACAAAGGTTGATTGCAGCTGGTCAGGGGATTGTCCGCTTGACCCGCCTTGGGGGCGAAATAAAACATGGTTTCCCCACACCCCCAAAAAAAAGGGAGGGGTTGTATATGGTAGCCAAAAAGGTGGTGATATGACTATTTAGGGATCAAATGCTTCCCCTCCTAACATATGTAAGGTATAAAATATACTAATGCCAAAATAAACAAGAACTAGACAAAAACAAAAAAAAACAAGATTCTTTATGGCTCCAAATTGCTTCCCTTTAAGGCAACTTAAGGATTTCATCTTTGGTGGATTTTAAGAACACCTTCGTCCAAGATGCTATGTAGGCATCACCAACAGTCTCCACCTTGTAAATCAAGTACTGATCTGCAAGGTCCTTGGGTTCAACCGAGGGTTTGAAATGCCTGAGAAAAAAATTGGCCCAAACACCCCAAACACTGGTTGGTTAATAGGGATCCTTATAATGATTTATTTATTTGTTATAATCCCTTTATAATTGGGTATATAGTATAATCCCAAAAAAAATAACCCAACCAAGCAGGGTATGTTTTTTTGCATTGCCCATCTCACCTTCCATGATGATGATGTTCGACCTGTCAAATTTTCGGTTTACATCCAAATGCTGCCACATCTCAAAAAAAATGGATGATCTGCAAAAGATGATGGGATAAGTCGGGGAAAAGCCGAGGAATCAAGCATCCCAGGATATCCAAAAAAAAACAAGAAGGGGTATCACCATAGTTTTCTCACTCCTTGCGAGTAAAATCTCACCATTCATAGCATCATGCTATGAATTTGGGTTGGAATTCGCCTTTGAACTGCCCATCTCTTGTTTTCCCTGCCCCAAACAACCCCCCACCCACCGCCCAACACACCCATCACTTGTGGCAAAAAGGTACATCAAATTTATCGAAGAGCTCACTGATGATGCGCACCACCTGCACCAAGCCATGGGACGCCCATCACAACAAAAAACTCTTGCCCCTGGTGCTGGAGTTTTTCAACTTGAAAAAATCGTGGTCAAATTGGATCATTTCCCCAAGGAAGGGTAAAAATAAACAACATTTGAAATCAACACTTGGTTGGTTTTGTCCATTTTGACGCTTTCATATCTGAGAACGTCAAAAATTAAAGTCATTTCAAGGACAATACCTGACAATGGCACCCAAGGCTGGACTTTTTTTCTTATCTCTGGACTCTACAAGTGCTGATGACTAATCATCAACTGTTGCCTGACCGCTCCAAAGCCATCAAAAATAGCCAAACATGATTTTTGGCCTCCTCAAAGACCAAATCCACACGGAAAAATATGTCGCTACATTCAACATCTGTCTACACCTTTTTTTTTGCAAAAATCTCCGCAACCTAACTTCAACTCTTTTTATCCATCTTCACTTACCTTTGCTGGAATATATCTTTCTTCCAAAAAACACACATCTCTTCAAATCAAAAAAAACTGAAATGATCTTGACTCCCAACCCAACCATCTGATTTTTTCCAACAAAAATCCCTCCCCAAACTCCAGCAACTACGGTTGCAACCCCCTAGGCTATCCACCTCCATAGGCTCGCGGGAACTGGCTAAGGTCGTGAAACCCACCAGGTCGGATTGCGCGATGGTCGCCTTAGGATAACCACATGGGACCCACCGTTTCAAACGGTAGAAAGGAAAAAATACCCATCCAGGGAATTCACATATCCCACCTTGGGAAAAGGAACATCATCTTCAAAATGCCATGTTTGGGGGGGATATGTTAGTTCATCATCTTTCGTCATAAAGTGCCGGTTTTCACGGATGGAATAACAGTTAGTGTTTGTAGTTTTTGGAGGAGGGCGATTTATATAATTGATTTCTATTTTTGTTGTTCCAAAAAACTCCAAAGGGAGAGAATAAGACTTCATGGCCAAAGATGTCAAGGAACAGATCTGTAGTTGTGCGACACAAAGGTGGCTTTTCCTTGGCTTTTCCAAGGAAGCACAACACACATGCCATATGCCATCATGCGGTAGCACCTGGAACGGATTCAAAATATGGAAACACCTCGGACTATCTCTAGTGAAGCACATCAAGATCACATCATTCGTTGCAAGCAATACATGGTCAAACTGATGCAAAACTACGGAAGCATTTTAAGCTATCAAGGACTGGTTTTTCGTTGGTCAAAGAAAACCAGGTCGTTCACAACCTCTTCTTTTTGCAACCCTTCCAATCCATAACATCCCTGACCCCTTCCACCCTGTCAGTGGACTCTTGATCTCCTCGATGACCATAGGAGGCATCAAAGTTCTCAAAATGCCCTTTTGGATAGAAGTTGTCTTAGAAAGCATTTTCTCAACACCACCATTGAAGGATATGATCGATTCATTGGATTGAATAATGATTGAAAAATCACCACCATTGATTGGAAAAATTGGCTTCATTGGATTTCAAAAAACAATGAAGCGATGCTATGCTACAAATAAAGATGCTCTTTGTGGCATCTGAGTAAAGAAGTTCAAGAGTTAGAAGGACCATGAAACCAGGTCCCAAATGAACATCTGGCATTCCACTCCACCAAAAAAACGTTAACCGTTGCAGTCAACAAGAACACGAACAACAAGGGAAACGTTCAGTGATTTTTTAGGTATGTTCTCTATATCCTCTAGGAAACTAACATATCCCACCATGGGAAAAGGAGAATCATCTTCAAAAGTGCCTTGGAGGGGGATATGTAAGTTCCCTGGAGGGTAATTCTCTATATTATGTTGTTTCAAACATTCTCATCCAATTTGTGGGAAGCCCACCCAATCTGTGAAACATGAAACAATCATCTTAGATGCACCCCCAAAAAAAAAGGCCCTTAAAGGGCTTAACAATGCACCAAACAGGACAAGCTCAACACAGCCAGCAACAAAACTCTAGCTTTAAGCCCCCAAAGTGGGTCACTCTTTCAACCCCCCAATCAATACAGAAACCACCTCAAACCACCATATAAAGCACTGATACTGCACAAATGCCGCACCAATTGCTGCCAATCTTCAGTATGATGTGATGAAAATTTGGCCAAAAAAACACACACCAACCCCCACCATTTATTTGGGGGACTGACCGACCGACCTTTGGGAAAAAAACCATCGGAACAGGAAAGCCGTTGCCTCGATCTTTTCTTGCATCACTTCCACTCGACGCATAGCGATGTGCCTGTCCAAATTTCTGTAACCAACTGTCCAACCGTGTGTCAAGATGGGAGAAAAGTCTCAAAATGATAGACAAGCATAAATCTTTTAAAAAAAAACGTCCAAAGTTACGTTTTTGTGGGAAAAAACTGAAACAACTTGGAGAACTGATGAAAAAGATACACCATGATACAAATATACATGTTATATGCCGCATATCATACTGGATGGGCTAATGATTTGGCTTTTGACTCTTTGCATTTTTCTTCCTTTATATCTTCTCTGACTGTCAAACTAACAGGCCATTTTCGTGCATTTTCCAGCCTTTTCCTGTGTCCAGTGGAGCTGTTTTTGCCCCCCCAAACCCTCCCAAAAATAATGAGGCCTTTGGCGCAACACCCACTCCATGGAGAAAAGGCGGAAGGCATTGAACAGACTCACGACCTGAGGTACGCATGGAGTTGACCCCGGTGGAAAAGTCCGGAAAAGTTGAATCTGGTTGGCCGCATCGAGAGAAGGTTAGGTCCCAGGCATTCAAGTAATTCAGAAGGCCGCCGGTATCAAAGACCTCATGAGTGCCAAACTGCCAAACCAAAAAAGAACGCTACAAAATGCGGACCGGACCTGGTTGGGAAAAAAAAACAAAATGACCAGTTGATTGGCCTGACCACATCCTCCTGATTTTCTCCCCTTGTCATTCCACTAGTTCCTTGAAAAGTTCTTCGCCAATTCCAAACAAGCAGCCTTGTCATTCCGGCCCAAGAGAATAAGTATTGTAGCAGTGATGCACACTCCAATGAAGCCAGGTAAAAATAACGTCTGAGCTTTCGTCATCCAATATCCAAACCTGTGGCATTGAATTCTGCACCCAGCAATGTGCAGAGTTTTGCGATTGCCACACCCATTTTGTTCGACATCCAACCTCCTAAACATCCAACCTCCAACCTGAGAGTTTTCGTTGGATGTCTAAAACTTCATTTCGGCCAAAAGACTCTGTAAAGAGCGCCAAGGGCAGGATGTTGTCAGAGATGCCCAAAAGTGTAAAACCTGGGGGCAGTTTCTTCTTGGATCCATCATCGATTTAGATCAAAAATCCAAGGAATTTAATGGCATCAAAAAGCGAGCAGTGAGAAAACTCGCAATTTTTGCCCACGGTCCGTTGTTTTTTCCACACCTGAAAAAATGAAGCATATTGGGCCCCCCGCCAAAAGGAAAAGTTTGTTTTTTTCCAATGCATTTTTCTTCATAGTTGAGCTCAGGGACGAGGGCAGACCCGCGGCCAATTGTAGAAACCATGGCTGGGCATGAGCTTCAACAAAATGCCATAGGAGCAATAGATCAAGATGCCCAAAATATGCTTCACCCTCAGCAAGGATGATGAAAGGATCACCATCAATGAGCAAAATAACACCAGCCTAAAAAAGACCTTGTGCATTTCCAATGAACTTCCCAACCCTGAATTGATTGATGTCATTTCATGGGTGTAGCTCCAAAAATTCAGGGTCTAGTCAAACTAGACTCCAATGATATACCGTCATCTTAAGCAAGACATACCATACTTGGGCAATTTACCTAACATTGATCCAACTCAACTCCTTCCACCAACTAAGGTTTGGACGCTGACAGGATCGCCTCGCTACTCCCAAGTTTCATTCGATAAGTCACGAGATGTCATGTGTTTCGAATAACGAAAAAACGGCTCTCAAAATTCTCGAGGAAAAATCCGGGCCCGTTTTCCCACGCCTGGTGTCTGATCACATCACCATGATGAAGGTATCCACGGGCAATCACATGCCAAAACACCAAGATGATTAGCCAAATGGTGATACGACAAACCAGAAACCTTGGGATCGAACCAAATCTCACAACGTCATTTCGCTGATTTCGCAACAGAAACTCATGTGAAAGATCATTTTGATGAAAAGCACCAAGCAAAACTCATAGAGAAAATGGTGGTACCCTTGGGATGGTACTAGCTGTTTAACCCGCCAAGGAGCCCTTTAAAATTATGGGATATACCCAATATAAAAATACCAACATCCAACTATATAAGGTGTATATTGGGTTGATTGTTAACACCATTTTCCCTATGAAAAACGCAAGTGTTCATTTATATAACCTCCCTGCAACTGAATGTGAGATAACTGCTCAAAATGAAAAAGCGGCAGGCATCATGGGCTGGCCCGATGCGTTTCGTCGATGAAAGAGTCACACCGAGTACCCTAAGTCTAAGTCTTCCTAGATATGCACACTGGCCAAACTACTACACAACGCTAGACTTTCAGCATGTCATCATTTTCTACAGGGGTGCATTGGCTACAAATTCATTGGGCCCCCCACTATGTACACACAAACCAAACAGAAAAAAATCCCTCTACTCACTCAAGCAATCCAAGAATATCAGCTGCGAGCACTCAGAGATCTGAAAAGTGCAGGCAAAGAAACCATTTGATCTTCAGCAGCGAGGACCAAATGTCCTCACTGCTCTCAAATCCGCCCAATTTGAAGATGGAATAGACCTCGGGCAAATTGCATTGTCATGGCCAAAAACAATGCCAAACCCCGCCTCCAAACGTACTATGACTGGATGATAGTCATTCTGTTGTTGGGTTACTCTTGGGTTGCGGTTGTTGCTTTTGTTGTTCAATTTTTCCTTCTTATTCTCAATATGTGTCCTCTTTATTTTTATTCTTAATCATGTTTTCTCCTTCTTGCTCTTCTTCTTCTCATTCTTATGACCTTTTTCTTTGTTTGTTCTTCTTGTGTTTCTTCTTCTTCTTCTTGTTCTTATCATTGCTCTGTTTTTCTTCTTTTTCTCCTTCTTGTTGTTCTTGTTGTTCTTGTTCTTCTTCTTCTTCTTCTTCTTCTTCTTCTTCTTCTTCTTCTTCTTCTTCTTCTCTTCTCTTCGTTCTTCGTCTTCGTTCGTTC
>DF240287.1:67583-126850 GCA_000507305.1 Breviolum minutum Mf 1.05b.01
TTCTTCTTCTTCTTGTTCTTCTTCTTCTTCTTCTTCTTCTTCTTCTTCTTCTTCTTACCAAACGTCATTGTTATTATTGTTCTTGATTCTTGATGCTCTTTCTGTTCTTGCTGTTTCTGTTGCTCTTGTTGCTATTGTTGCTCTTCTTCTTGTTCTTGTTGATCTCGTTCTTGTCCTTGATATTGTTGGTGATATTATTCTTGTTCGTGGTTGCTGTTCTTCTTTCTGATTCTGCTGTATTCCTCAACTATGTCTTCGTCAAAAAGAACAAATATACGATAGTCAAGATAGAATGTAAAAAAAAAGAGCCACAAGAGCCAGAAGCCAAAATTGACAAAAGCCAAATAGGCCGCGCAAGAGCCAAACAGCCCACAAAAGCCAAACAGGCCAGCAAAAGCCACAAAAACAAGCCAAAAAAGAACAAACCAATCCATGCAAAAGTCCCAAAGCTTCTGGTTTTTTAAGAATTCAGATGCCCAAACCCAACACTTCAAAGCCCAGAAGCTGTTGTGGCCAGAGTCACCAGTAAAGAGGAGAGCGCTTGTTTCCTCACCTCCTTCAACAATCCTTAAATCACAAGCATGCCAGGCAGCTTCAACGACACCTTTCGGCCTTTCAGCCAAGGGAAGAAAAATCTCAGGCAATCTTGGTTTGAAAATACAAAACGGCTTGAAGATTCAACTTGGATCTCATACCATCAACCATCTATCATCTACCTGTCAGGGTGCTGACATCTGAAATCACCAATCCACCTTTTCCTTTCGGCAGTCGTTTACGAAGTGAAAGAAAAGGCTCTGATGCAGCTGTAGTTGTTGTGGAACCAAAGAAGAAAATCCTCAGCGTTTGGAGAAAATCTTCGAAAAATGGGAAATCTCTCCCAAATCACAGTGAAAACAATGAAAACAAAGAACATATTGACAAAAACACCAGCCAATTGGTGTTCACCATTGACAAATGAATCAACAAAGACGTCTTGTGAACATGCATCCCCCAATGATGTTTCCTCAGAATCATCATCCATTTTGGGAATTGGATCCACAAAATCAACATCACCCTGTTTGGCAAAACTTCACCAAGCAACCTCCTCTTCGTTGTCAGGAAACCCTCTGGGACTGGCCCACCTGTAACTTCCAAGTCAGTCTTGTTATCAAACATTGACTCAAAAGATCCGCATTTTTTTTGTAATCAAAAAAATGGGAAACAACAACAACAACAACAACAACAACAAGAATCATATTCTTTTTACATGTTTCAGCCCTCCTAACTCTATATCTCCACCTTTCAACTCCCTTCGTTGCCTGAAAAAAAATCCCTCCCACCTCCGACAGTCAGCAAGGCGGTGTATAAAGCGTCGAAGGGCACCCGTGGTGCCCCACCAGGCGATAATCTGACTGGATTGCCTTGTGAAGGGGCTGAAGGGGAAAGGCAGGGGGGTGAGTCTGGTGGCGTTTACACCCCAGTTCCCCTCAAAAGCTCAAAACATGGTGGAACACGGGTTTACCCGTTTTCGGAAAGCTGTTGGAGCTGCATGTTGGTTTCATGTGATTTTTTGTCGAACATGAAAATTTGAAGGGAAGTTCAAACATCGAGAAAAGACAAAAACAAATTTGGGATTGCAAAGACAATGTTAGTGGTCGAGGATATGCTTTGAAGGAAGACCATGCAAATCCCATCTTTGATAGAAAAGAAACACAGAAACAGCAGCTTCTACTCCAGACTCTCCGTTCTACCTTTTCATGTCTTCTTATCAAAACTCATCTAGAATCTAGAAATTACAACTGCCTTCCTTCCAAACCTGGTATAGAAATTCGACAAAAAAACTTTCCGCCAAGACACGACTTCGTGACTTCACGAGCGACTTCCAAGATATCCTTGGCAGGAAAAAAAATATTCGTAGCTTGGGAATAAATCCTGCACCAATTGGGTGTTTCCTAAAATGGTGGTACCCAACAACCATGGGAAAATCCTACTAAAAATGATCATTTTGGGGTGTTTTGGGGTGTACCACCATTTTAGGAAACACCCAGTTGGTATCCGTTTATCCCATTACCTACAAGGGTTACACGGTTTTATACATCCCAGGTGGTGCAGACATTCTTCCAACAGTATGACACCTAGGACAACATGGATTTAAAAATGTCAGGTCATTGAAGGTGATTTTTAGCGATTCGCCTCTCCGTCATAGTCGGTATCTGACTGGTCCCCGTTCATTCCAAGGAGTTCCTTCATGATACCTGGCGCAATTCTCAAGCATTCATCGATAGGAATTCCATGTTAAAGCCGTAGTCTCTCAAGGGTAAGGTTCTCTTTTCAAACTTGATCACAAAGTTGACAAAGCAAACTTTGATTCACGTTGGCATTGACAAGATCACCTGCTATGCATCCTATTAGCCATGTCAATGGACCAAAACTGACGTGCCTGCCAAACGATTTGGGCTACCCGTCGAAGTCTTGCGTCCCTGGCAGGTCGGGAGAAATCCATTTCGTTTATATCTGCAATACCTCAGCATCAGCTTAAGTTTCTTCGAGGTTCGTAGAACACAGACTGGATTTCTTGAAGTAAATGCTCTGAACCCTCCAGTTTTTTTGTGTATACCAAAACACACACAAAAATGCATGGTTCTTCATGCAGCCTCAAACTGTTTTGCACTGTTGGTATCCCAACAAAATGCCTATAGAAAAATTCCCCACAATTATATTCAAAAAAAACAAGTTGTTTTGGTTTTTTGTCAGATTCAACCCATCACCATAGAAATTATCTTGTTACAGTAAAAATTCACAAGGTGTTGGTTAAATTTTTGTCAGATTCAACCCATCTAGCTGAACTGTTCATCCGGCACCTGGGGTCTATCTGGAGCCTGTGGTCCCGCTCCCGGCTGTGTTTGGGCCCGGTGATCCAGGCGCTCCCAAGGCCTCGCAGCCAGGGGGGAGGTTTGGCCCCTTACCCTCCAGGGAATTAACAGATCCCACCTTGGGAAAAGGAAAATCATCTTCAAAAATGCCATTTTTGGGGGATCCGGGATATGTTAGTTCCCTGGAGGGTAGATTCCCATGAGTTTCTTCCAGTTTTTTTTAGATTTGGATTGGTTTTTAACTTTTAAACAAAAGTGGCAAAAGTGCAATTTTTGGAATCTCCACAAATCTAAAGCGAAGAAGCACAACACCCCCCAAAAAAAAAACGGACCCCGACGAAAAAAAACACCTTCCGATTGATCCGCTTGTTTCCTTTCCCACCTGACGCTCGAGTGCTCGATGACTGGCGAATCGGTGTGAAAGCGTTGGTCCCTGGGCGTCTGGAGCTCTTCACACGTGACCGGGCTCCGAATGTTCCAAATCCCTTGCTAAAGGTCAACGTTCTCTTGAGAGCTGCGTAGTCTACAAGGGATAAAACTATTTTAAAAATCTTCAAAAAAATGCATATCATTGTCAGAAATTGGGTGGTCCCATTCGCCAAGAATGCTCCAGTTTCTCCAGTTTCTCCACCCAAGGCAACCTGACCTTCTGGGAGGTGATTCTTGACGATCACCCAAGGCACCACCGTTGGAATACCTTGGAGCCATGCCACGGAAGAACAACAACAACAACAACAACAACAACAACAACAACANACAACGACAACGACAACGACAACGACAACGACAACGACAACGACAACGACAACGACAACGACAACGACAACGACAACGACAACAACAACAACAACAACAACAACAACAACAACAACAACAACAACAACAACAACAACAACAACAACAACAAGCACAACGACGCCAAGTTTGTAGTTTCTATCCTCATCATCATGACAGTTCTTTCCTCACATTCTATTTAACAGTCCCTAAATAACAGAACCTCTTAACTGCCTCACCAGCACCAACGGCTCAACGGCCTTTTGCGGCAAGAAACTCAAGCGCTCACTGGTCTGTCGTGTGGCTTCAATTCCAATGACCTCCTCCGGAGGATCACCACGCCTCAAAATTCGATGTAACCAGAGGTACCCTTCTTCCCATGCCAAGCAACAGAATGTGAGCCAAGCAACAGAAGGTGAGTCATCACGTTGCCCTTTCCCTTCATGGCCTCAGTAGGAGCTTTTTTCAGATGACTTTGTGGAATTCAGCAGCAATCAAACTACAAAATAAACCAAACCCATGCAAGGTCTCTATGAACACCAGAAAAAATCTTCTAGAAAAGGAAGAAGACATGCAAAAAATGGCATCCCTCCTTCAAAAAGCCTCAGGTGTTTCTTTTTCCAGACTCACCATTCCTCAACATCGTCTTCAGCAAACAGAAATGAAGAAATTCCGTCCAGGACACCACAAAACCACGAGGCTTTGTAGAGGCCCAGGAAGGCAAATATTTCAGGGTCTCGTCTCCAAATTGCACCTGAGAATGACTACGAAAGAAAATGCGGCAATACCTAATTAGTCACTATGCGGTCGAATACAAAAAAAACGTTCTTGCACTCTCCAAACTCTCCAAAATTCAACAGATAACTGCTATAACGAACCCTTTCCCAGCTGCTAGAAATTGGTTGTTTTAATCCGACAAAAACAAAAAATGCAAGCTGGATTTCGACATCTCCCCCACCTCGCCCGGGAGTCCCTTTTGCATCATCCGCGCCGCGGTGTTCATGGTGTCCCCAAAGAGGCGAAAGCGAGGTAAGCGTTTTCCAACGACACCGGCCACTACGGGACCCGTGTGGATTCCCATTTTCACCTCAAAATCACACAAAAAAAATGGGGCAAAAAGCCCAATTGACGACATCGAAACTGCAACACAAACGATGACTTTGACAGACGTGGAAAAATATACCTCAATATTGAAAAACTCGATGAACTTTTTGAAATTATGAGCAGCAGAAACCTCACAGTCAGAAAATCTTGTCCCAATCTCTGTCCCTGTATTCTTAGCATTAGGTCGTTCCATTCCTTTCCTCAAGATCCCACAATCCCATAGATTCCTCAAAAAAAGTCCTTCCTTTCCAACTGCAAATATCAAGCATCCCTTTTGATTAAAAATGGACCTCACAGAAGTCGCTCAAAAATGAGTTCAAAAGGTCAGAAGGATGAGAAATCTATTGATTTGAAGATTTGAAATGTTCAATGTCCCAACTCATTTTCTGCTTCAACCCCAAGTTTTGGGGGATGCCTGAATTTGGTTTGAAAAAAATGGGACCCAAAACTCTATGGCAAAGACACGTTTTTTTGGCTGAGACACAAACCCCCCAATTTTGCCACCTTTCTATGTGCTGTCATGTGGCACCAGAGTTCAAGCAAGTCCTGTCGTTATCAGATGATGTGATGGTGGGTGACTAGACAAAACAAAACACAAAAACACAACTTGAACACAAAGAAACAGCAGTGAAAAACTGTCCCTACACCATCATCCAATCTGAATTCAAAAAAAATGTCACATCTTCAACAAATTCACATTCTGCCAAAAAAAAAAAAACAGCTTCCCCCAGCTCCGTGTTTGACCAGCAAATTTTCACCCCAAAACGCCTGGGCAAATTCTTCAGCTCCCAGGCCACCATGAGAAGTCGGCTCAGGCATCCCGTGTGCCCCGTTAGGTGATCTTCATCTTGATCGGTGGGAGAAACACCAACTCCACAGACGTATTCTTCACCTCGGTCGGGTTTTCGTGGATGGGAAAATTGATGTTTTTTTGGGCCCAAAAAAAATCCCCCCGAAAAACCCCCGTAATACACAGAGAATCAAATGAAACATATAAATGCATATAAATGCAAGATGTTTGTAATATTTATGCAATTTTTTGGTGTGTATATTTGAGTATAGTTGTAAGTATTGGCTTTTTCTCCAACTAATCCAATTTGTGTCCATTCTCAACAAAAGAATCACCAGTCAAAAAGTCCACCATCCAAGGGATGGTTTTTGTAAACGCCATGGCACCAACGGTTTCGATCTTGGTCACTCCGTGAGTAGCACAAATCACATCAATTTCGATGAAGGTATCCTCAGAAATTCCGAGAGGGTGTTTTTGCTCCGGGGGGTGGTGACCGATTCGTGCGGCCCCAGGAAACTGGAATCTTCCCTGGAATTTGGACTCAGAAATCGAGTCCAATAGGATCCCCAAGTAACAAATCAGAGGATACTTCTCTTGTGCTATGCTCCAACGTGACACATTTTGAATCTGAGGAGAGCCAAAAAAAAAGCTTGAAACTGATTTCGCTTGGCCCTCCGCTCCTTGGACCTATCAGATACCCCCTTGGCTGCAGGAAGAGCAACATTCAGGAAACGGAAAAGCTTCACAGGACTCATCGTCATGGAATGCTTCCTAAGTTCGAACGGTTCGTGTCGTCCAAAAATAGCGAGGAAAAAAAAGTCAAACTCACATCATCTTTTTCAGGGGAGACTCACATGATATGGTCATCATACAAAAATTTCAGCAACTCAAAAAGTCGGACCAAATTGACTCTCAGATTTGCCACGAAAAGCTTCTCAAAGTCGCACAAGAGAATAAAAAGGATCGACACCCGATCCACACCTGGGCGAATTGGGGGGAACCCCCCGAAACCGCATTTCGGACAACGACATTGGGTGGGCATTGGGTGTTTTCATTGGTACAGATTTGCATTTTGGGATGTCCAACATCCTGAGAAATTACAGGTATATTATTACAAATATCATTAGAAGAATCAACATTCTTGAGAACATCGCTATCCTTTTCGAACAACGAAACCCCCCCAAAACAGCCCGGTCACCTGTCAACACCCAACACCCACAAATCGTCGGATCCCAGGCACGATCGCCAATGGCGTGAGACGGATTGCGTAAGATCCGCTTCACCAAGAAGGGCGGCAAAATGGAATTAAAAACCTCGGCTCTTGGCAACTGGAGATCCCCAGTAAGCACAATTATATTGTGTATGATCAATATTATGGTATATACTAATGTACATATGTATTATATTATTATGTAATATGTACTCATATATACATATATGTCATGATACGATCTTCTACGTTTCCTAACAAAGCTGCTTTATTGCATGACCATGTCATCCCTTGCCGCCCGCCATCCCTTCCATCTCTGCCCCAGTTGCAGTGAACATCTTTGAGCACATCTTCCGTCGTTCTAATTCTTTCTGCGACAGGGTGCCGGGTGCCGAAACATCCCACGAGAAAAATCACTTTGACTCTACCGAGCTGACAGTAATGAATCCGAGCTGACCAAAAAACATCAACGACACGAAAAACCATCTGGCTAACATATTCATCATCTGAATATCATCTGTCATCATCTGTATATAACAATCCTGAACATCCATCTTGCCATCAGCATCCATCTTGCCATCAACATTCCCATCATACCATCTCCCTCCCCTAGCTCCCACCTCTGCTTGACGCCGTTGCAACTTTCCCAAGTGACTTTTTTGTGCGATGGCAATCATGTTGACCACCAGAAGTGATAACACTCCTGGTGACATGGAAAACATCAACTGGAAAACTTCAAGAGCCACCCATTTGACATGGATTGAAATGGTTGGTGGATGTTAATAGGTTTTGGACTCTTGGCAGGTTTGACACGACTTGGTTGATGGCTCAAGGGTTCCTGCTTGAAATCTTGATGCTCTCTTTCCAAGGTTTTTTTGGAGCTCAATGAGAAGTAGTGAGGTGGAAGAAACCGAAAATGTGAGCTCAAAAATTGTCATCCTGACATCCAAAGTATCATGCAAGATAATCTTGTCAGATGGCAAATTACGTCCACATTCCACAACTTCAATATATATTGCAATCCTCTGGTCTTTTTCTCCCATGGTTTTTTTTTCACCATCTAAACCATCGCATTTCAACCAGTCCCCGCCTACCGCGGTATCAAAGATCTGCTGCCGAAGATGCACCTGGGAACCCCAAAAATGCCTCCTATCGACTTGAGAGATGTGGCCATTTGGGGGTTTCGTAAAATGGTGATACCCAACAACCATTGGTTTTCCTACTAAAAATGATCATTTAGTGGTGTTTTCGGGGTACCACCATTTAAGGAAACACCCATTTCATTCCTCCAAAAGACATGGCAGAGAAAAGAAGCCACACAACCATCATGGTGACACCATTGACGCTTATCGAGAAGTTTCTTCCAGAGTGTATATTCCTTGGTAATGTTGTGATATGTTATGATATGGTTCGCCTCTTAGATAGTTGTGTATTGTGTCTTTCATTTCGTTTCGTGGGAAAGCTTCTCACAAATTCGCCACCCTTCCATGTTTCTTCACTTCCACCTCTGCTACACTGGAGCTGCAATGAAAGATAACGACGATCAAGTAAATGGTGTAGACCAAGGTCCTGCATCATGTTTTCAAGATCTTTTCAATCCAAAAATGATATTTTTTTCTCATGACTTAACGCAAAAAAAGGCATTTTTGGCTCGTTGATCCCAAATCCAGCTAATCCAGCTAACCACTTGTGGCTTGGCAATCTGTAATAAAATCACCTGAAGTCATCCACACTTCGATCCACGAAGTGTAAGCACGCCTTGACAAACTAAAGACGATCAAACTTGTCAAAGATGGATAGTACATCACCTTGGGCGCCCGCAAATCGTCAAAAAATGAAAAAAAATGCCAACTTCTTACCAACAAATGTAGACTTGAAGGAAAAAGTCCACAGTAAAAAGTCTGCGTCCAGCATTTTGAAGGTCGCCATGGCAAAAATGCCTTGTCCTTGGGGCCCCCTGCGGACATCAAAATATAGATCATGTCAAAGTACAGGACCTGATATCCTCAGGGTCCGCAACAGACAAGCCAGCAGAAACACACCAGACAAGTGACCCTGCCCTTGCCATGTTTTCAAACCCTGCAGCCAAGGTGCCGGTATTTTCTAAGGGTTCATTGGAGATCATCATTGGATCAGCAGCAACCAAAGATATGAGCCTTACTGACCCAAAAAAAATCAACCACCAACGACCACCAAAAAACAATCACAAACGTCATAGCATCATAACAGCCCGTGTCTGTACGGCTGTTGTTGATGAAAAGGGGCACCAAAGGCTGGAGATTTTCTGTTACTTCCTGGTGCATAAATTGCTGCCCAGCCACGCATCAAAGCCCAAAATGACAAGGTACAACCACACCCTGAGGGGCGACTCACAAATCAAAAAAAAACATGAGTTTGCAAAATCGAAGTATTTATATAATAGTTTGTATCAAAATATTCTGCATAATTACAAAGATGTTAATATGTCTTGAACAAAAAAATCTATATATTTCAAAAAACGTCCAAACCTTTTTGCCCGCCCGTTTTTCACATCTCCGCTCCTTGGGGATTTGATGACGTACAGCAAGATGGGCCACTCAATGGCATAGGTGATGAGATACCTGATAACAAATCGCCCCCTGTAAGGTTCTTGGGTTTGTCATGGTTTAGGAACAGGCACCCCAAAAAAATGGCACCAAAAAAAAGGTGAAAAACCATCAAAAACATCAGCAGCTTTGCAAGCTGAATTGTCCGTGGACAAAAAATCGAGGTACGGAACCCACAAGGCCCAAGGATCCCTAAGCACCAGAGCCACCTGAGGAGGGAAAATGGATGAAAAATTTGATGCGAAATCCACCAGCCAACATGACGCACCAGAAACTTCCAACAAAACCAGGAATCTGATCCTAAGGTTAGAGATCTGGAGACTTTCGATTCGGATTCGGAGTGGAAAAATGTCAAGAATCAATGAGAAAGCCACAGGGAGAAACATCCTTGCAAGTCTTGCTTTGCGTATGATCTCATGATGCTCAAATCGTTGGACTCAATGATGGCCCAAGCAGCAATGGTCTGGAAAGACAGGAAAACATTCTCGATGAGGATGATGGTAGCACCTACCACCCCAAGCAGTGGAGCATCCCAGATGTACAAGAGTGCCAACCAGGAGCTATCACATATGCAGATGTATGACTATAAGATAGACACTGCATAGTTTCTATATGTCTATATGTAATTGCTGTATGTCTACTGTACAAGAAACTCAGATTGTGTCCACCTTCAACCTCCCCCGCAACCTCCCGAAAACAACCAGCTGTGACCCAACAAAACATCACTTGCGCACAAAACCCCTGTGACATTACACCGTTTGGTTTATTAGGAATCCTTCCAATGGCTCATTATAATCATCCCTATATTTAAAATGGCTAGGGATTTTCATCCCCTAACTCAACCAACCAAAAAAATTTGACCCAAACAAAACCACCGTCGAACGTCTTTGGAGCCGCGTGGCCAAACTTGATATTGCGCTCTACCACCTCCCGGCGCCACAATCTCGTCCGCTCCAAACGGCTCACGTTTTCCCCTGAAACGGCGGCAGGGAGGGAGGTCACTGGGATCTGGGAAAGGTGGGGGGTGGGTTCGAATCCCCGAAAAGGGCTAACATGACTGGGTTCATTTTCCGAACATGACTGGGTTTATTTTCCGAACATCACCCCATTTATTTTTAGATACTTCTGAACATTTATGGTTGGTTTTTTTCAAAATTGTCATAGTTTGCGTTTTCGGGGGAGGGCATACCCCCCGGTTGAAGTTTGAAAAGTCTATATAAGCCCATCTGATAAACAGGAGCTGGTTTGAAAAAGGACTACACTTGCTCGTTTTCCTTACTTGCGATGCACCCTTTAGTGGGGGTTTAGAGTCCTGAGATATCCCAATATCCAGGCAGCTTGAAACAACATATCCAATGACAAAGTGTTGCTTGCAACACTTCCCATCATTTGCTATCAAACAAAAACAATTGTTAGATACCCAAAAAATATGCTGTCCATTGACGACGACGACAACGACAACGACCACCACAACAACAACAACAACAACAACAACAACAACAACAACAACAACAACAACAACAACAACAACAACAACAACAACAACAACAATTAGGTACATCGTGTGCTATTCCTGCTATCCAAAAAAATCCACAATTTCCATTGACGCCCCTTGTTTTTGCTCTTGTTTCTCGCCAAGCTACGCTGCTCGATGTCCGAACCTCTTTCATCATCCAGCTGTCTGCAAATCCTGAAATGAAGGATCTAGAAAAACCTATAAGATGGTACCAACCTGGGGAAAATGCACATATCCCAACCAAACAGGAAAAGGTGGGAAGCATCGACTCAAAAGTGACATGGGGGGTTGGGATATGGACTCGTTCCCAGCAGGGTATATATATATATATATATAATGAAAGGAAATGAAAGCAAAAGCAACCAGCCAGCAAGCACGGAAGCAGCACCAATACATAAGCCCCAATACATAATCAATCGCAAATAAAGATCCCCTATACATGATGAATTGAAAAACTTTATTTACTATACCTACCCCAATTATTTGGGGGGGGTTGTTGTGCAATCATTACCCCACAATAGAAATAGTAGAGTAGATGCTGTGTTGCATCATCGACATCACTCGACCTTAGAATTCATGACGACTTCCATGGATCCTGCGGTGCTACAAAATCACGGATCCTCCAACCATGGCAGTTCTGGAACTTCCCACATAGTTCCACAAAAAAACTCAAAAATTGATCAAGTTGTTTTACAACATTGACATTGAAATCAAGATTTTGTAATTGATGTTTTTTCACTTGATTTATGATTTGCAAGTTTCTTTTGCACACTAGTACATGTTTAAAATTTGCTGTAAAATAATATATGCATCTCAATGGAATCGCATCTCTGAAACTGTTTTAAGTCAACCCTTCCCACTCCATCCCAGCCCAAGTTGTTGCCAGGTAACCCCATGGAAGAGCTACCAGAATCCGATTCCTGTACATCCAGTGATCAACGATAGGTGTAAATATCGCTGGTACATCGCACATTCCAACCACTAAGCGTACTGTAAATCACTGGTTGGATTGAAAACTGATGCACCAAACAGTGGTGATAGATCATGGGACCTAAGAGAAGAGAAATGAAAACTGAGCTTTGGTCTAAGCAAGGCTCTAAACTAATTCAGGAAACGTTGGAACATCTTAGTGGGGTCTTCTTTTTTAACATGGTTTCACATTCATGTGTTCATGCCCAGAATACTTAGCAAACCATCGTGTGTTTCGGTCCAACGTATGGTAAAATCTGCAAGGGGTTTCTGTTCCAGCATTTTGGTGTGCAAACTTCCGGTCTAAGTAGTATATCTCCTCGGAGGATTCGCTGCTTTGAGGGTCAGCAAGCTCCTCAAAGACAAAGACACTTGTGACAAGGAGCCACAAGATAAACAATGGTCATATCTCATGGTGTTCCATGATGTTTCATGATGTTTCATGATGTTCCATGATGTTTCATGACAATCTCCTCATCTTTCGGGCTCACATAGCCTTTCGGTGAAGAAGGAAGCAAGGTCATGGCAGGTCGTGATGCATGCCACATGCAATGCTGCTGGCTGGTCACGTCTCGCCCGATGTTTTTTCCCACTGCACGTGGCTCGAATTACACCCCTTCTTTCAACGGAGTTCAAGTCAATAAGCCCTTTGCCAAGATACGTCCTCTCTGAAAATCTACCGTTCTTTTTCTAAAGTGCTTTCTATATCAAAGTGTTGAAAGATCTTGTTTTAGCTTTGTCTTGTTCTCTTCCGTTGGACTTTTTTGTCTCTTCATGCTGAATGGCTCGTTTCGAGTGGCTTGATTCGTTTAACTGAAGGTGCTGAGGCGATTGGGTGAAACGCCTATTTAATTTGTGAGACCTGAAACGGCAGCGGGTAGAACTTTTAAGGCAGGGGTAAGAATGCGCCCTTAACGTGACGAGCTTGCAGAAACGTTGGAATCCATAGTGTACCTTCATCTTCATGAAAAACTTTCCCCAAATCGAAGGAAAAAACCCGACAAAAGCGAAAGGATCTGTTTGACAAACTGGTCTGAAAAATCTGAATATCTACAGTATTTCATCAAATGTTAATCTACATTCTAACCATAAAATGGCAGGTCAAATTCAAACAACAAATCAAATTCAGAGTCCCTACCTTCCAAAATAAAGGGGTTCCTACCTCCAAAACGGACGTTTGGGACCCCGGTCCGTTCCGAGTCACCCCCGGACCTTGCTGGGCAGTAGTGTGTGGCAAAGAACTCCCGGATCTTGGAAGCCAAGGTCTCCTGGCTTAAGGGGACCCCCAAAAAGATATGTAAGATGTATATGGATGCTTCCGAAAATAGTGGGTTTTCCCCCCAAGTCATCCATTAAAATGAGGGTTTTCCATTTTTGGGGGTTTTCCCCCTATTTTTGGAAACACCCATATAATTACTACAACCCCACCTCCAAATAATGGGCACGTCCATTTAGATTTAACAAATACATAACACCCTGTTTTTCAACCATTTGAAACAATATTTTTTCACACTTCAACACCATCCAAAACACCCCATGTCATCGCCTTATCGCTCCGCCGCAAGGTTTCACGGTTCCCTGTATGGAAGCGACTCATGGGTTTTTCCTTAGGTCCACTGAAAAGGCCCGAAAAAGGAGCGCCTGAATTGCTGCCCCAACAAAAAACGGTCAAACCAACCAGAAATCAACTCCGGCTGAAAGTTGATGGTCCAAGTTTCTTTGGCCATGAGGTTGATCAGACTTTCAATGCGCCACTCTTGGCTCTTGCGATTCTTGTTGTGTTCGCTGTCCACCGCACTCACCTGCACCAAAGGATCTGGGGCCAAACTGTGATACCTGTGGATCAAATGGAAATCCTATAATTCCCTTCCTTGGCAAACGGCCTGTGCTAACCAGGCAACAACATGTGAGTCAAAGCTTCAACATCAATGTGGATCAAAGCGTTGACATCAAAGTTTTGCTGTAAATTTCAAACACCCAAACCCCGCCCTTTTTTTTGGAAGGGATCCATTCATCCTGCAATTACCAAAAACCCATGGCAACCAACCAATCCTCCCCGCCATTTTGGTGCCTCATCCCAGATCCAGGACGCATTGAAGAGAGGATTTCGAAAAATATCACCATAGCGTTGAAGACACCCAGGAAGCGCCTGCCAGGTGCTGCAATTTCAACGGTTGGGATCAGATCGGCTGGACAAAAAAGGAGTCGTAGAACATGAAACCTTAAAAGGTCCGGGTGCAACTGCATTTAGGGGTATGGATATATAACCAAATAATACAAAATATACTATATGTAATCAAATAATATACTATGATATGTATGTATCTTTGGCATATCATTCATTCCACATTCCTGATCATCAAATTCTTTAGTTGCCAATATGATTGGACTCATACATAAACCAATCTCCAAAAAATGATCCAATCCAATCATCCACTTTTTAAAGCACAGCCTTGCCACTAACAGAGGCATAGAAGACAGTCTGTTCCTCAGCCGTATAGGCATTCGAGCCGCCACCATTCTGCGCCAACCAAGCGTCGAAACCTGACCTGCCAAAAAAGAAACGCAACCAACAAAAACATCCCGATCTTTTTCCAAGCGCAAAAAAAAAGCTGCAGAAATTTGATTGTTCAAACGATTTCAACAAAACTTTGAAGGAATAAAAAATGGTCTTTGAATCTTTTCAATTGAAATATGATGTATACGTCGTAGATAAGAGTTCCTTCATGTTATGATGATAGCATATTCCTCAGGTCGTAGCAAAACATTTCCAGTGGCGCGAATTCCCAGTGGAAGTCATCCATTTCATTTCTACAAAAAAACATCTTCAACGAAAAAAAAAATACTCCAAGTTCCACTCCTTCCCATCTTTCCTCAAGGCACCTCTCTGGAAAGTTCTTGGAACCCAAAAACATGGAATGCTCCAGCAAATGAGCCAAGCCATCAAACTCCTGCCGCTGATTTTTTTTTCACGGTGACCCTTCAAACAAAAAATTTGTTCCACTGCCAAAAAAAATGCTGAAAGAAAAATCTGTGATCTAAGAAACCTCTTCTCCAAAACTCATATTTTTTTCGATGAATCAATGAATGACCTGCTTTCCTCACCTTTTTCCCCTCCGCGGCCTCAGGATCAGAGAAGGAACCCACAGTCACAGCCACTGCCACAGCAGCCTCGGAGTCAGCTTTGGGGAGATGGTGATCTTTGGGGGACCGGGAAGCACCAACAAGGCCAACCTGCGTCGTGTTGGGATCAAAGATATTCACCACCCGCAGTCCATTCTCCAGCAACGTATGCCTCGGAGTTTCAACAAAAAAAAAACGTGGCCCAATCTGAGTAACTCTGGGGTGTCATGGAAATTTCCAGCCTGCAAAAAGGTGAGTTGGCAGGTACTTTCGGGGTCACAACACCGTTGTGGTTCGCGGATCTTGTTTCCCTGGATGCTGCCAAAAGTGACTGGTAGGTACGAACATCACCTTTGGCTTTTTGCAGCAACAGTTCTGGTACCTGACAGTCTGACACTCTCTTCAAAAAAATTCCCTTACCCAACACTGGACTGCCAGACACACCCAAAAAACCAAGACTCACCTTATCACCTTCATGAATCTGTCTAATTATTCTCTCTGACTTTTGAGTTGCAAAGTTCTGCACCTCCGGATCTCTATCTGTGCTCAAGGTCCTCGATGCCCTGAAAGGGAAATCGGAAGTGTCGGAAGCTCCAAAAATTTTCTTTAGGAATCCTTTCAGAACAGGAGTTAGACATCTAGAATCTAGAAGAAGCTGCTTGTGGGATCCAAAGAAGAAACTGTTTCAAGTCTATCTGACTTGTTTGTAAATATTCCCAGGCAGAAGCATCGCATTAGCACATCTTGAGATTTCCCCACGAATCCAAAGGCAATGCCAAGGATTGAATCACCTAAGCTTCACATAAAGGATGACAGAGGATCTTTCAGCAAGCCTAAAATGATTTCCAGAAGATGTTGGATAAGCTGTTGCTTCAAGATCTACGCCATGTCATTTTCCAACAATGCAAACAGCGAACTGTACAGGCATTGTCCGTACCAAGTCTGCTGGGCAACCCACAAGGAGGTACCAAAACTTCATGAAAGCTGTTGACCACCTGCACAAACAAAAAATGTTTCAAATCCATGTCCTTCCCTTCACTGATTCACCTTTCAAAAACTGCCCATGTTGCATCCCTTACCAGGTTACCAAATGCATGATTTAGCTCGCGGCGCCTGTCACCAGCAAGGGCCTGCTGAAAAAGCAGCTGGCGTCACCTCCACAATTTGCAATTGACCCAGTAGCATCCATGGGTAGACATATTATGAATGGTGCTCATAGGAATCTTCATGATCCCTATTAGTGGTCCTTTTTTTAATGAGCAATTCACTATAGACTACAGCGTTGGAAAAAAAACAGCTCAGCCTATTGGGTTGGTCACAGGACATGGAGTTTCATTCGTTCCACGCAGCAAAATCATGTTCACTTCCACAACATGGCCCGCGGACAATCACTTCATTTAAAAAAAAAACAACAAATGGGATAAAGCTTCGGGTAAGGGCATATAATTTACCATGAGCATGACGAAGGAATAGTGATGCGCCGCGTATTGTGTCAAGGTGTTTTGAGTGTATCAAATTGGGTGCCCCGACGCCAACCAGCCATGGTCGACGACAGAAATTTCACCAGCTGGATACAAATGTCAGCAGTAGATCAAATCAAGCATTGACACAAAAATTGAAGAAAAGTTAACGGCATGACGGACATTGCTGCCCTTGACAAATTAGGAAAACATCGACAAAACAGTTTCAAACGAAAAAAATCAATGATATTGTTTGTCTTAAAAACATCAGTTTGGTATCCATTTTGAATGGCAAGGTAAGCCAACGCAAGGGAAGATAAGGTGCTGAAACAGGTTTTTGAGCGGATCTCCTATGTCCTTCCAGGCAAAACCTTTAACCCAATGAATCGAAGCCAAAAAAACGTTCTGTTTAGTTTTGAGACCACAATGAACAAAAATTGTGTGACTTTGATTTGAAAATGACAAACTGCCGCCTGCAAAAACTGTGTGGATTTTTCAGTATATAATGAAACCGTTTAGTTGAGGTTTCGAGGGGGAAGCAGCATGAAACTTTTCCACATGACCACACTGCACGAGTAACGTTTCACTGCACTTGGAGAACTGCCCACGTAAGAGCTGAACCAGCGCCAGCACTCATGTACATAATATGCACATATATTACATGTGTAAATGACCCCAATGCTGTTGACACATTCCATAGAACCTTTTTGTTGCTTTGGGCAATTTTGCAGTTTCAGGTGTCTCCATTTCTGCAGCCTCCACTTCAGTGCCTTCCCCCAACTCTGGCGGAGGTGATTGCGGTGTGCTTGACATCGCGGTGCCATGGCTAATCATGAAACATTTTGGAAATCGAAGCCATGGTAGGCTTTTGTAGGCTTTATGGAATGAAGATATCAAACAAAAGGGTGGCCATTGTGGACATTCATGGTCCCCTACGGTTGCTGATAATCTACTGGTATTCCCTTTTTGGACTCAGGATCACGTCCCCGAGGATGGAGGTCCTGAGGATCGTCACCAGGGTCCCCAGTTGCAAGGGTGAGAGGTGGATGTTTGGGGGTCTGAAGTGGCAATTTTTTGGTTCCACCGAATTGTAAATGGGTGATTTGAGGCCCAGGTGTTTTGGATTCCTCTATGAAGGGGTTTATTATTGGGGGGGGCACCCGTAGACATTAAACTCAAGATCTGGTCCACCAGGTTAACAAGCGTATCCTAAAGGAAGATCCAATGAATGTTGGCGCTTAATAAGCGATAAGATCCAGGATTAGACAATTCTTGAAAGTCTTTGCCAATAGAAACGAATTAACTGGTGCACAAAAGAAGTCTATCGGATGAGAATCCTTTATTTGTATGTTCCTTTCATGCTTTTAACCAAGCAAATACTAATTTTGGATTCGTTTCATTTGTTTGCTTGGTGGTTAAAGCTAGGAATCCACAACCGGAACAACAACAACAACAGCAACAACAACAACAACAACAACAACAACAACAACAACAACAACAAGAACCACCAACGACCAACGACCAACGACCAATGACCAACGACCAACAACCAACAACCAACGACCAACAACCAACAACCAATCAAACAAACAACCAACCAACCAATCAAACAACCAACCAACGAAACAAACAAAAAAAAGGTGACCTTGAGTGTGGCGTAGGTGTAGCAAACGCCCCGGAGCCGATCGTTCGAGGCTGGATGCAGGGACCTCCTGGTGAACTCAGGCACGACAAGAGGTGATTATCAAAGGGGCGGCATTGGAACACAGGAAGTTGATCTCCAACCTTCTCTGCAATTGAGAGTGATGATTGTAAAGGAGAAGCAGCAGTGGTAAGGTAACTGAAATCAACATCAGGTCATTGCACCCGTTTCAAACCAGGTGGCACAATTCCCAAAAAGGCCAGCTGCTCCACACGCAGTAGTGCAGATGTCCCCTTGGTCGGAGCGCTTTTGGACATGCTTCGATTGGCAAATCACGCATCGGACAATGGTCAACTCACAACTCCTTTGGAGATGAAGTCGGCCATAGGACCTGTACATCCAATTATGTCTAGTTCTTTGCCGGTGAAACAGTCCACAAAACCACCAGGAAAACAAAGAGCAAGAATCTTCGAAGTAAATACCAAACTTGCGATCAGTGATCTGATTTTCTTTCATTTGTTTCCGTTTGGTTTGTAGACCTTCTCTCCTATTCGATTGTGGAAACTACTATTATTCTTCGGTGTTGAAACAAGCTAGCTCTCTCGTGCTTGCGCGTTCTTCTCCCCCTGTGGTTTCTCCATTTGACATTGCAGAATAGAAAGGTAGAAGAATTATATACAACATCGACCCAAATAGCGCGATACACAGCAGTACAAATGTGTGAGGTCGAAGGAATGTATCCCTCACAGGCTCGTTGAAGGCCGCGGTGATGAGCAGCGCCCATATGGCCAAGCACACTGCAGGCCGAAGCTTCCGGACCCATCGAAGCATTGCAGGGTGGGCCGCACCCAAGTAAGTCGTGCCTAGAAGGAGTGGCACGGTCAAAAAACTGCTCATCACTCGCCGGAGCACAGAATTCCATCGCAGCTCTGCTTCATTGGTTCCACTTTCCTTGCCATCCAGATAGAAAGCCTCTCTCAAAGTTCCGAGACGACTTCGGCAGAATACAATTGCCCTTTTCAAATTCTTACAACGTTCAAACAAAATACGCAACATGTGAGCAGTGGTCAAATCCCTTGTGTAAGTCTGTTATAGTGGTTGATAAATAGCGGGTTTAATCGGCCTAAAGGGGAGTTTTGGCATCTGCTCACATGATAGCAAAAGTGATGACCTCAGGCAAGGAACAAAGGTCTCCCATCGAACCAAGCGTTTTGAGTTCCATGGATATTCAACACGTTGTCCTCTATCTGACCCTCTATATGACCCTTTGCTCCAATGCATGATGTCAGTGCCTCCCAGCCGCTCAATGCGAAAGGACTGTATATTGGTTCTTGCAGTGGCCTCAAAATCACTGGTGAAACGCAGTGGCCACTCCACATCCAAATTTGACTTGATTGTCTTGCTGGAAAATGTGTACACTCTACCCTGATCATGTCTCTTGGTATCCTCGACTTCGACCCAATCACCTTCGAATCCAAAGAGAAGGGATCTGATGTGCAAGAAAAGCCCGATCATCGCCAAACCACCAAAGAGTAGCGGGGCGCCAAAGGGACGAGTCACTCTGATTGCAGGCAGCAGAACCAGTATGCAACAGATTTCCCCTGCATGAAAAGCCAAGAATTGTGCCTTCCCAACAATTGATGTAGAATCTTTGAGGGCATGAGAAAACCTGGTCTGCTTGTAGGTGGCATCCTTGTCAAGATCTGCTGCCAATAAGCTTAAGCTCGCCACCGACATGAGGATGCTAGCCCACTGGAACAACGATGCCCTCTCAAACGGCTGCTGGTGGGCGGTGCTATCCAGCGCATCTGCGGTGATCAATAAAGAGATGATTGCTTCAACAGCTTCCAATTTCTTGCTTGAGACCGATTCGGCACTTTTGACCCCTCTCCTCAAGCTGCGAGCCGTGTGTACGATGGAACCAGCGGTTCCAAAGGTCAGCGCCTCTGCAAAGGCCAGCAAAGGCTCCCCTGCCAATATAGCCACGGTGCAGGAGCTCAGGCCATGAAACACCAGTGCAAAAAGCAGGGCCGCAAACCACTTGAATCGTCGTTGCACAAAAAAGCCATAGGCATTCACCACGTCAAACACAATGTCAACAACGGGTATTGCCTCCTTTGCCAAGAACATGAACAATGCCACTGACAATCTTGTCGGAACCCGTATTGAGGATGCAGCTTCTCGAAGATACTTAGCCTTTTCTGCATTTTCCCCTTGCAGCTCTCGACAATTCTGCAGCGCCTCAGCTATGATTTCATCATGTAGATGTGCAAGGAGTATATGCCCCTTGGAAAACGCAATTGCAGAAGACGTGGAGGTCTGCAAGAGCAGCGACGCTACACCATTAAGGTCATTGGTCATCTGTGTGAAATGTTGGCGGTCGCCTTGCTCAAGAGTAAAGTTGAGGAGGTGAAGAAGAGCAGCCAAACCTCAAAAGACTCTCTTAGACAAGAACTGGCGGGTGTGAAAGTCCCAAACAAAATTGGTGAGGCTGTGCAGAACCTGGAACCAAAACAATGTTTGTTGTTACGACAACTTTGTTTCAAAGCCAAGGAAAATGTTTAACAACCGAAATCAACTTGATGCAGGGAACCCTTCTCTTGATGTCTTGGTGGAAGGTCTTGGGCCAATGCTTGACAAATTGTATTGACCGACCTGTCTTCCAAGAGCTGCAAGGAATTTTCATGATTACAATTTCGGCACAGAGCCGTCAAGGCCGCACAGCAAAACCCAGCTAAATGGGAATGCCTCCCAGCAGCATCTTGGATCAATAAGTGTGCACCATTAGCAACAAAACGATCTGCTGCCCCACAATCGCTTAATGCCAGGGAAGCAACACCAAGGACATTATGAAACTGAACATCAGAGTTAGAACCAAATATGCGCATTGTTGTGCACATCGCCTCAGGTGCACCGGCATCACACAATTGCCGCTTAATTTCATCTGTGGAGTTGGCTATTTGTTCAAGCCCAATGCTTGCTACCTCTTGCAACCCTGCGTGCTCCGGGAAGTTCCTCATACTGTGAATAATTACTCCATGTGCTCCCGCATCAACTATTTTCTGGTCATGAGAATGACCATTAGCAGCCCATCCAAGAAACAAGCAACCATTCGTTTGAATGACCAAATTTTCACTGTAGCGGCGCATTGCCAAAACAATTTCTTCCCATCCACATTTTGGTTCCAGTTGCTCTGCAAACTCAAAAAACATGTCGATCAATTTGCAGCAAGCTTCCTCCTCGGCAATCGTATTCTAGTAGCTACAGGACATGGTTGCCAAGCGCGCACATTCAACCACAATCACAACACAAGCACATGCATTTACGCGTTTTTCACCCCGAAAAAGGATTGGCCATCCCTAAATACAGCAAACCTAGCCGAATCTACTCTGGGTGTGCAACTGTCCATGGATGGAGTGACCACGGAGGCAATTGTCATGAACTTGATCGGCAACTTGTCATTTCGAGAAGCATCCACGACAAAAAGATCCAGTCTGACCAGGGTGATTGGGACTTTTGAAGAAAACGATCTTCAGAACTTAAGGGATATTCAAGCACATTGCATTTCGAACTGTCGAGCTGGTCACTGTTTGCCACTGGAATGCTAGCACTTGCACACATGGTTGGGGGGTGTGATCACATCCGTTGCATTTGCACACATGGTTGATGCTATACGCAACACATGGGGTGGAAAGCGGGATCAAGTTTCTGCATATCGACGTCGAGCGAAAAATAACCAGCGTCGTTCATTCCCACCCGCCCCCCCACTACATACGTAAACAGGCGCCTGGTTGACGACTGGTGATGCTCACGACCTGTAGAATCCAAAACAAAACTTAATGTTTTCGCTTCCATGCTGCCACACTGTGCTGTGCACATGCTAACGACAATTCATTGCACTTCTGTCGTATGAACGTTGACGGCTGTCGTTTTGGGATGGCCCTATCGCGTTTCAGCGTTTGGCGCGCTTCACCGCCTCCAAGCCTCCAACAAGCATTCTGCGCTATGCCACCTTTGACATCCCAACTTTTTGGTGCGGAGCGACATGCGTTTTGAAGAATTGTGAGTCACATGAGCTAGCATTGCCTTTTCTCACAAGACTGGCCCGCCTTTTGTGAGGAACCAACATCGCCATTACGATGTCAACACTTAGCCTTCTTCCTGGATTGGGCACAAATGAAAATTTGCAATGGGAGTGACTACCCCATGGAATCCCTCCTGCAAGGCGCGTTTGCCTGCAAGGAATCAAGGAGCGGTTGGCCGCATCAGATTTGAA
Source organism: Breviolum minutum Mf 1.05b.01 (assembly GCA_000507305.1). NCBI lineage: Eukaryota > Dinophyceae > Suessiales > Symbiodiniaceae > Breviolum > Breviolum minutum. The sequence goes on from DF240287.1 coordinate 89,885, forward strand.
TTTGCAATCCCTTGTGAACCAAGAAGCGGAGGAGAAAACACAAGTGAATGCAAGGATTCCTGCGAGGCGGTTTGTCCTTGGCAAAGACAAGGAAAGTGGGAGCGGTCAACCGCATCACATATAAACTTGCATGCACATCGGACGCAAGACGCGTTTTACTTGAGAAAACATGAGGAATCTGGCAGGGTTGCTGCGACGCACGTTTTCCGTGGAAAAGGAATATGGCCTTTGGGGGCGGTTGGTTGCATGTCATGTAAATCTACAGTCGCATTGAACGCAAGACGAATTTTACTTGAGAAAACACGGAATCTAGGGGATTGGTACGACACGCAGTTTCCTTGGAAAACGCCAGGAATTCGGGAGCGATTGGTGGTGACATCAAAATTTACGATCAAAATGAACGCCAGGCGCAGTTTAAAGTTTACGTGGTATATACACAATTTTTTCTCCGGGGTCGGTGGCGGACTGAGGAGGCGGTTAATATTGATAAGGAACAGAGATGGGATGTGATCACATCCGTTGCGCTTGCACACATGGTTGATGCTACGCAACACGTGGGGAGGGCGGGGTGGCGCGTAATCACAGCGGTTGCACTTGCGCGCATTTGTTGATGCTACGCCAGACATGGGGTGGGGGGTGCGGTGGATATTTTATATTGGCCTGTACAGCATGGTGAGGAATCTATATCTACATGTGTCTGGTTGTATCTAGCCTCAAGAGGGTATTGGTTACTTCACCAAGTGACGTATGGCTTGCATTCGAAGATGCAATTGATGACTGGTGTGACATAACAGACTTGGAAGCTGAAAAGTGGGGGCCAGCCCTCAGGAACAGACCAGAAGGAGAAGCATCTGTTTACAAGAGATTGCTTGATAGAGATGAGTTGAGGCAACCAAACGGAAGAGGAGTAGAGTACTTCAAGAGAACCTTGAGACCACACTTTGTGAAAGAACCGCAGACTGCTTTTGGCTATAGATTCACGAAATTCATGAAGAACAAACGCGGGAATGGAGAACTGATGAAATGGATAGACTTGCAGAGTCATGGATGGATCTTTTGCCAGATTTAGATCTGAACCCCCCAGCTGTTCAAGCACAAATGACATTGCCAAGAAATGCTCCCAATAATGCACAAGCTGCTCTTCAAGTAGCAGATGATCAACATGTGATTGAACCATGGACAGATGAAATGCAACATGCTGTCTATGATGAGGCTATGAAGCTTCACAAACAAGCACATCGTGATCTTTTCCCACTCTCGCAAAACCTGATTGCACTGATTTGAATCTCCACTGCTGATCTCTCACAAGATCAAAGGCAGAGCTTGAAAAGCATCATGACCCATAGGAACAGAACAATGGATCAAAGAAATGCTTTGCAGGGTGAAGACACCAGTAGCTGAGCCAATGATGAATCCACCGGGATCTGGTGGGAGCAGAGCATTCTTAGTACTGGATGAAGGCGAGCTTGAAGGTACTTCAGCTACTGGGCTGAAGATGAGAAAGGTGGAGCGGAAGGTTTCCTGGGTGCCTTTTTTTTCAAGATGTCTTTTGGGTCTGGGATGACAATGACTACTGTACTTTTGGTATCAAAGAAGATTCGGAGGAAGAAGAACAAGGAAAGGGTAAGGAAAACGTGGAAAGGAAAAGGAGAAGGATGATCAGGACGAAGACTTTTCATTCAGACCTCGCAACAAAGGCAAAGGAAAAAGGAAGAGGTAAGAGAAAAGGAAAAAGCCACCTTGCAGAAGATGAGAGCTATTGGACTCAGGATGAATGGCAAGGAAAGGAATCAGATAATTGGAATGAACGCTGTTGGGCCTATGAAGATGAAACAGCATAGCAATCTCAAGGCTGGGATGAATGGCAAGGAGACTAGTACGATGAAAATCCAAGGAAAAGGAAAGAAAGGTAAGAAAGGAAAAGGAAAAGGAAAGACAGGTCATGGACGTCGAGATTAAGGAAAAGGACAAGGGGATGGGAAAGATAAAGCAAATCATGTAAACCCATCACATTCTTCTCAATCCTCTTCACAGCAGGCAGCTCTACCTTTGTGACACGTTCTTCTATGTACTTGACATCAGTGAAGATGATAGGAAATGAAGAGCAACGGATGGAGCCTGATTTTTCAGGTTGTGCATTCCTTGGACAGGAACCACCAAATCCTGTTCAGAAGGTAGAAGAGGAAGGCTTAGCTTTCCATCCGGAGAATCGGATGTCACCCACAGTGGCAATCCTAGATCTCGGATGTACAAGAGCTATGGGCTCCAGGAATGCAATCAATGCTTTTTGTGATTATGTGGACGAGCATGCCTGCGGGCTATGAAGATAAAAGAAACAAACTCAATATTTTTCTGTGCAAATTCTCAACAAACCAAATGTACTGAGAAACTTGTCAATCACATGTATGACCAGGCATGGAATGTGCATACGACTGAGTTCGACATCGTGGAAGAAGGAAATGTACCACTTCCACGGATGAGAAACCTTGGTGTTCAATTTGAGCTACCACCACAGAAGCCATTCCTGAACTGTGCCAGACTAGGAATTTGGCAGCATCAACTCAGAATGTTAAAGAGCGCTATTTTAGCTATGGACTTCCAAGACATTGCTTAGTACATGAGCGCAGTTTTCTTCCACTCCTGAGGTACACAGGTTCTTTTCACAGCACGAACCAGTTGTCTGTTGTCAATCACCTTCTTTACTAGTAGCTGCAGTTGTCTTACGACTAAGTCGTCGTTTCAGACCACTTGAACTCGATCCGGATTGACCTTCATTCAGCACCTGATGGTGAGCTTCGCATACGCTTCCCTCATTTATCCCCTGACGAAGATTGTTCAGGTTTCACCTTGTCACTTGGATCAGGAATTCGTGCTGTCTTACTTGACGACTTGACGTGAGTCAACTCTTCATCCAGATGCTTCTCTGGGCGTGAGACTGCTCTACAGTCATCTCTCTCCACCTTGTAGGTTCCATTCTTCATCTCAATAAAACTAGAGAGTAGATTCGAGATCATCAAATGAATTGGACTCTTGGAACCTTCAATTTTGAATAATTGGCTCCGAAGTGCTTGTGGTGACGGACCAGTTCCTTCCTGTGATAGTCAATTTCCCAATGATCATCATTTGCAAAAGCAAAAGTTTCGCACTTCTTAGATGAATTAAAGAAAAGGAACTTGAAAAGTCAGATCGATGATTCTAAAAAAACGTCGCCCGAAGGGCGATGATGTAAATTATTCACCTTCGTCTGATGATGAACGATGGGAGAAGTTAAGGAAAGAAACTCGGCAATGAATCTCGTGAGCCTAGGCGGATTTCTGTTCCATCACCTGGAAGTGAAGCACAAGCTTTGACACCTGCATACCGTAAGATGATTAAGAGGTTGGATGACAAAGTTCAACTGTACAAGTTACAGGTCAAACATTATCACATGTCACCAACTCGATTTCGACGTCGTACTTCTATGTTGAATCTTCCTGATCGTATGTACGAGAAAGATGAGGAAGTTTACAACAAATGCAGGGTATGTAGTATGTCTGTAGCACCACCGCCGCCAGCCAAGATCTCTGGCATACGAGCCTCAGTTTTCGGAGATGTCATGTTGCTCATTGTGAAATCGAGGAGAAGAAGAAGAAGAAGAAGAAGAAAAGAAGTACGTAGTTCTTCTTGTCTTGGATGGTGCAACCAACTTACTTCCGGCTACGGCGCAGAATTCACTCGATAAGAAAGAAACATGGGTACCGCTTTGAGAATGGAATGAACAAAACCCAAAACCAATGCATTCCAAAGGCCATTGTTGGAGATGAAGCCTTCTTCTCAGATGAGTTCAATGAATACTACAAGTTACCCTGAAACAGCAGTGAGACTGTTCGAGAGACAGTGGTCACTTATGACCACATCATTGGAAGGAGAAAGGTTTAATGGTGTTACCATTAGACAAGCTGTGACGATGACCGTTTGGGCCAGAAACACACAATTGGTGATCAGTGGATATTCCCATGTAGAAGTTGCAACAGGAAGACGACCTACTGATTTGTTTGATGTTGAAACAGCAAATCCAGAAGAGTTGTCTTCAGACCCACCTGTAGAAGATTAGCGGCATGCCGAACAATGTACGAAACATGTCAGCGAGGTGCTCGATACCCCGCAATACCTCGAAATCATCGTCTTACCACAGTTTTGAGCCTCCGACAAGCACGAAAGGAGGACAGGGATGCTTCGCGCCGTGACAAATTTGCAATTCACCACACTGTTCAGCGTCCGACGACCACGAAGTGACGGGGATGCTTCGCGACGTGAAAAATTGGCATGTCGCCACAGTTTTGAGCGCCCAACGAGCAGTAAGTGACGAAAGGGTTGCTTGCGACGTGGTTTTGAGCGTCCGACGACGACGAAATGAAGGGGAGGCTTCGCGGCGTGAAAAATTTGCATGTCGCCACAGTTTGGAGCGTCCGATGACCACGAAGTGACGAAAGGGTTGCTTCGCGATGTTAAAAAATTTGCATTTCACCACAGTTTTGCGCGTCCGACAAGCACGAAGTGATGAAAAGGTTGCTTGGCAACCTGAAAAATTTGCATTTCACCACAGTTTTGACCGCCCGACGAGCACGAAGTGACGAGAGGGTTGTCTCCCGCCGCAGCCCGCCAAACCTACCCTGCATAGGAAAAGAAAAAATATTCAAGAAGAGGAGCATTTACGAAAAGCAGCCTTTCTCAGCAGCCTTTCTCACCAGCCTTTCTCAGCAGCTTTTCTCAGCTATCATCTCGCTGTGGCTGTGCTCAGTGGTTGGCGGACAACTATGAACATGTTCTTTGAAAGAACCCTAGGCTGTGCTTTCAGGAAAAATCCACGAACAAAAAGTTCAGTGGTGGGTAGCTTTTGTGGCTTTGTACAGTGGCCTTGGCGTTTTACCTTGACAGCTCGGATAGCTTTGGTAGCGTCGGTCGCAATAGTACATAGCTGGCTGAATGGCAAGTGGTTCGTCATTCCCACTGGCATTTCACACCTGACCTCTGCATACCGCAGGCTTTTTGTGCTGTAAAAAGAAGAGTTGATTTGTCGAGATTCTAATATTGAAACGGTTCTCGGGGAATGCCGTCCAAAACACGTCAATATTCTAAATGTTCAAAAAAAAGTTTATTGAAATAATATTTTAATATTAAAATGGTTGGCCGAGCAGGCTGCGGAGGGGAGAGCAAAGGCGCAGAGCAGCAGACGTGCAGGAGCCACATCGAAGAGCAGCTAGTAACAGAGTAAGTTCAGGCGGATCAACAAAAAACAACTCGTTAAATGCCTTGCAAACTGTCTCAATGTCTCAGCATTGCCTGCCCCAGAGTGTCTGACTAGTTCACTATGTGCCTAGATCACCCTGAAGAGCCTGCATCATTTGAATCTCTGTCATGCCAAGAGATGCACCAATGATGTGTTTTCCCTCAACTTGACTCCTGGAACTTCTCCTCATTGGGTCTGCGCCTCATCTCTGCCACTATCCACTCGAATCGTTCTTCAGGCCCCATGTCCTGTTTCACGGGGATCACGATGCATACCGCATCTGGACAGCTTGCATGAAGGATACACTTGCAATCAATTGCAGGCAATGATCATGTTTCAATCTTGCAGCATCCAGAACGAATCTACAGCAAGATCTCCAAAGACATGAACCTCACCAAACCCAGCTCCGGCTCCTCGAATCCTTCAACTGCGCCCGACTCGTCTGCAGGTTTCTGGCATCCTTCAACTGCGCTGGACTCATCTGCAAGTTCTATGTCCTGTTTCACAGGTATCAACGCCTCAGATTCCTTCCTGCCATTGCCTCCTGCAGAAGCCAACGCAGACGACTGGCAGCCCATGACACGATCAGGGCGAGCGTAGAGGCACGATTGACTCACTCGAGCCAGGCCTTCAAGATAGAACTTGTTCCACTACGGGGATCTTGACACAACATGACTTGTGAGGTGAATGCATCAGTACCAACCAACCAACTACAACGACAACAACAAGAACAACAGCTTCTTCATCTTTGTTGTGAAAAAATCACCAGCAAATCCTGCTTCACCAGGTCTTGTGGCAATGTAGGCCATGCAGCTGCTTCCGGCATGGCTGAGTTCGAGTCTCCATCAGCGCATGCCCTTTCCAATGTGGGCCCCCCATTGGCAACAGCATCCAAAAGCCAGAAACACTGAGACCAGCTGGCAAGCTGTCATCAAAATTCATGGCCTATTCCAAACTGAAGCTCCAACTCATTCCAAGTCACTAAATCCATGAGCCTCTGTAGGGCAACGAGCACTTCCTGCGATGCCATGGTGCGATGGATTTGACCACAGATGGAGCATCAAGAAAAATCAAATATGATGGTGATTTCATGTTGTGTATGTTCCCAAGATGTTTTGGGATACTTCAGAAAAGCTACATCAACACATCACGAACATCATCAGCAACGTAGCTAATATTTCCTCCTGATATTCTCCCTGATGATCCAGGGCTCTGGGGCCTAACATGGAGATTCTTCAAATCTCTACACATCCAATCTCTACAAATGATAAGTGAAGAATGAAGAAGTACAACACCTCAGGAAGAACACTCCAATGAAGGAAAAAAGCATCTTCCGATTGATCCACTTGTTTCCTTTCCCACCTGCCACTCGAGTGCTCGATGGCTGGCGAATCGGTGTGAAAGCGTTGGTCCCTGGGCGTCCGGAGCTCTTCACACGTGACGGGCTCAAGATGGTAAAAGTCAACGTTCTTGAGAACTGCGTGGTCTATGAGGGATAAAACTGTCTAAAAAATCTTCAAAAAGTTATTGAAAATTCCAGTTTTAACTTTCGCCAAAGGTTGTTTTTGCATACAAAAAGGTCATCACAACCTACACTCCAGACAAGGACCTTTTGGACAACTCTCATATGCTTACACACTGTAATTAATCCCTTTCCATCAGTCAATGTCAACGTTGAAGCACCTCATCCATGGGAATTTCCTTGTGCCGATGGTAGACGTTCAGTTTCATGTAAGTTTCATATAAGTTTCCTCCCTTTTTATGGGAGTGTTGGTTACGTCATGTCAAAATTGAAGAATCCAACCCCGGTTCCCGCCGCAAAGGCCTTGAACCAGAACTGCAAATGCTAAAAGTCGCAAGTCATGAGTTTTTCATTCAACATCAAATCATTCAAACTTCAAGCTTCACTATGTTTCAATATGATGCTTTGTGACAAGACAATGATGTAGCATTGTGGGCAAGAAATAGTAAACATGGCCTTGTCACAAATGTCAGGGTGCGGACGTGCTTTTCATCATTCTTTGCAACCGCTCCGGTTTTGGATTGGGACCTGGGAAAAAAACGAAGGACGTCAAATATATACATCCAAATATCCCAAGTCTGTGAACACGGATCGGCGCAATCCGTGCCAGGTCCTCTTGATGGCCGGGAGCTCCATTCGGTCAAGAGGCGGAACGAAGCTGATGGCACACATGACGACGTTCTGGTCTCCGTCCTCGATTAAGACATTTGTTTTCGGCAACCAAAGTCATGTGTGCAGATGCTGAATTGCAAAGCTTTCTGACCTGACATATGACCAGAGGCCTCAAGTGGTAGCCAATGAGGCATCACAAGCAGGATGGTTTTGGAACGGTGCCACGTCAAACATGAGATATGCAGGGAAAGTCTGCTTTGCCTTGCAACACAGGTTCACCGTGCTCACACGAGCAAACCTACAAAGCTTCCAGGGGTTATTGTAACTCAGCTTTCGGTCAACTATTTATTGATTGCATTTATCTGAAGATTCATGTACCTTTTGCACAAATATATCATGGAAGGAATGTATTTTGTGGATAAAAATCATTTTCGGAAGGCCTTCAGACTTGGCGATTTGTCATGTCGTGTCTTGCCTCAGCACTTTGGAGGACGTAGAGAGAGCACACATCAACCGCTGGATCGCATGTGGCATCTCTGGGCTCAAGAACATGTTCTCGGGGAAAGATTGGCTGGGTCACATACAATCATCGCAAAAGACCAAGTTCATTCTACAGCCATGCTTTCCATGCTTTAACTGACTTGTTTTTTTTGGTTCAAGGATGAAGAAGAGGCCAACTGTGAACCAATGCAAATTGCATCAGGTGGGACCAAGACTTTAAACATGGACAGCAACAAAGGAAAGGACTGCTGTGTTTTTTTTGCATCGCGTTTCTCCCACGCAATGTGATTCAACCCTGACTTTGAGCATGACAGAAATGGCGTATCGCAATGTAGCTTCAAGCTTCCATCTCTGAAGCTTCTCATTCTAGATTGAGTAAGCATTATCACTATATAGACGTTGCTCCAACATGATTTTTAAAACCAAGGAAACAGACACTTGTGCATACTGTGATTCATTGCAGGCCCCAACCCACACAGTGTATGAATTGACGTGCTGGTATCAAATACACCTTTCTGACTTTTGAGCCCGGCGGATTATGCGACACTTGGACATGAGTCCCACGTGGCTTTCCTAAGGTCACTATGAAACACTTGCATCATCTTCAAATCTCAGAGTACAATGTACATTGGGTGGTTGAAATGATAGATTGGCGTTGGCTGGAATCAAGAATCCAAAACTCCTGATTGGTTCTTTAAGCTGTAGTTCGGACTCTGCATGCTAGATAGCTAAGAGTGTTACTCACTCTTTTTTGAGACAGAGTGCACCCTTTATGGTTGCTGTAATTTGTGATATGGCTAGCCGCAGTGGAATTCGGACATCCGAAGGAGCTTGCTGCAACTAGCGTGATGCTGCGTCGACTTTCCAAGCTACTAAGTTGGACTTTCAGATCGGGATTCCTATGGTCCAAAGAAGGAACTTTGAACTGAAAACTGAGTTGTGAAAGTCTATCAATGTAAGCAAGTCACACCGCATCTGCGCTGAAAGACAAAACAGGAGCTGAGCTTTGAGTTGACTGCTTGCATTGTCCTCACGAAGGTGACAAAGGTGCTGAGCCGTGCTGCACATTTCTCTTAAATTTTTGACACCAAGGCAAGCGACACACTTTTGCAAACTGGACATGTCGCCTCACTTTGCATCTTGGAGATTGGAGACGTGGTCTCAGTGCCTTCCCTCGAGGCTACGATATAGACATCTGCAAGCGCCAGAAGCGTTGCAGTCATGAACTTTCACTTCACACGAGACCCCGAGACCCCGGTCCCAACCCACACAGTGTATGAATTGACGCGCTGCTCTGGTATCAAATACACCTGTCTAACTCTTGGGCGGATTTTTGCGACACTTGGAAATGTTTCTGACTTGTTAAAAGTGCAAATATGAATTTATCCTTCAGATAGGACCTCCTAAGTTCGCACAAGCTAACTATGTCGATGCGACTTAACTCAGACCACAATGCCAGGAGCGGCTCCAGATTCAATAAGCAAGGCCTCTACGCATGCTTGTGGAGTGGGCATCTATTTTTATTTCATACGTCCCAATATCATTTCATTTGCTGGACACAGAATCTGATTTGTACCCTCAAACCCTAAACCCACATCTTAGCCCCAACTCCTGTCTGTGCTGACTCACGAAGCATGACATGAGTCGCACGTGGCTTTCCTAGGGTCACTATGAAACACTTGCATCATCTTCAAATCTCTAAGTGCAATGTACATTGGGTGGTTGAAATGATAGATTGGCGTTGGCTGGAATCAAGAATCCAAAACTCCTAATCATTCTGGAAAAGAGACATCATGCAATACCCCAATTGGTTCTTTAAGCTGTAGTGCGAACTCTGCATGCTAGATAGCTAAGAGTGTTACTCACTCTTTTTTGAGACAGAGTGCACCCTTTATGGTTGCTGTAATTTGTGATATGGCTAGCCGGAGTGGAATTCGGACATCCGAAGGAGCTTGCTGCAACTAGCGTGATGCTGCGTCGACTTTCCAAGCTACTAAGTTGGACTTTCAGATCGGGATTCCTATGGTCCAAAGAAGGAACTTTGAACTGAAAACTGAGTTGTGAAAGTCTATCAATGTAAGCAAGTCACACCGCATCTGCGCTGAAAGACAAAACAGGAGCTGAGCTTTGAGTTGACTGCTTGCATTGTCCTCACGAAGGTGACAAAGGTCCTGAGCCGGGACCCCGGCCCCAACCCACACAGTGTATGAATTGACGCGCTGCTCTGGTATCGAATACACCTGTCTAACTTTTGGGCGGATTTTTGCGACACTTGGAAATGTTTCTGACTTGTTAAAAGTGTAAGTATGAATTTATCCTTCGGATAGGACCTCAAAACTTCGCACAAGCTAACTATGTCGATGCGACTTAACTCAGACCACAATGCCAGGAGCGGCTCCAGATTCAATAAGCAAGGCCTCTACGCATGCTTGTGGAGTGGGCATCTATTTTTATTTCATACGTCCAATATCATTTCATTTGCTGGACCAATGAACTGACGTGCTGCACTCATTTCGTGTTGAGTAGAGGTCTCCAATTATGCTCTACCCGACATGACAATCTGCAAGGTGTCAATTCATTTGAGCGGCCCTCAAGAACGTAACTTTTCTTCCTGCAGGAGGACATTTCTCACCGTGCTAGACATTTCTCTTAAATTTTTGACACCAAGGCAAGCGACACACTTTTGCATACTGGACATGTCGCCTCACTTTGCATCTTGGAGATTGGAGACGTGGTCTCAGTGCCTTCCCTCGAGGCTACGATATAGACATCTGCAAGCGCCAGAAGCGTTGCAGTCATGAACTTTCACTTCACACGAGACCCCGAGACTCACAAGTTTTTGCCAGGTGAAAGAAGCCGCAGCTTTTGCTTTGGGGAACCCATAACCCTTTTGCGGGGACTCTCACAACAAACAGACAAAGGCCTTCGCTATGGCTTTCGCAGCTGATCATGCCAGTGTGCTTTCACGCCCTTTCGCGGCCTTTCCCGGCCCGCATTTTGGCTTCGGCGCTAGTGTCGCTAGTGCCACAATTTTGTGCGAATTCTTGTGGAGTTTATCTCTGGCTGAGCGGGTTCTGTGATGTGGATGATTCTCATCTTTCATTTGCCAAAAGCTGCTTCTTGCCTGGAGTACACGAAGAAAAGTCTCAAACCAAATATCCGAAAGCGTGGTGTGACTGACAACTCGACCGCGGATTCTCTCAGAGTTTTGCTTTCCGCGGTGCATGCCTGGTCACAAAGCAGCCAGCAGCTGTTCTGCCGTTTGACTTCTCTTCCACCCAAAACGTGAAAAAGCACTTCCGCGGCAAAAACCAGTGGCTTACTCCAAATGGCGAATTTTATCTGTGACATTCTTTGACTATTCTGTAAATTTAGCGTACCTACAGCCTACAGCTTAGTCTCATTGCCAGCACGCCGCTGAAAAATCGTGTCTTTGACCAAATGATTTGCATGGCAGTGGAAAGCAGTAGGGGCTGAGCTTAAGCGAGCTTGTCACGGTGACAGTCACAGTCAACGAGGCGAAATGGCAAGGACCTGTTGGTTGCATCAAGCCAGAAGCAATGCCTTCTTTGCATGTCAAACACGCGATGTCAAACCAACCCTCAGAGGACAAGCGACACATTTTCTGTAACCCTGTTTTCTCCCTGCTGCAACCACCTATGGTTGTGTCTCCTCTGAAATCAGTTCACTTCATGCAAGCTTGTCTCTGGCTTTGGGCAACGCCACAACAGTATATATACAACCAGTTTTGGAGAAATAAGTTGACCTTCTTTCTAGTTCACGCTCATGGTTACTGAAGGTGAAAAATGGTTAATCATATGTGAGGGTGCCAAGCCGGTGTTTTTTAATTTTGGAGGGGAAAACCCCGGTCCGACCTCCAGCCAAACCCAACTGCAGGAGCCCAGTGGCATCCTCTGAGGAGGTGTCATGGGCGTTGGCGGTTGGAATTGTCCTTCCTGTCCCTTTTCGCTTGCTATACGGTGAGGCACAAAACAACTGCAACTAACGTTGGCTGCTGTCATTCAAACATTCGGGAAGATCTGGGAGCAGAGTGTGTATAGCATATCCTTTGCTTTCTCTTATCTCATGATCAAGACATGGCACTGGTGGGGGAGGTTGAAAACTGCGCCCAGCAAAAGCAAATGGCATCACAAACGTTTTCATAGGGTAGGTGAAAGCTGCATTGTGACAACTCCAGCGCTTATTTCAAGCACTCAAAACTCAAAACTGCGCACATGAAAAATCCATCATGATTGGCGATATAGTGAACATGGAACACTGCAGGTGGCCGGACAGTTCACCATCGCCAAGCCATATGCTAAGATGTCTTTTTGATGTGCTTTGGTATAAAGGAAAAGCAGTGAATTTGGGGATTTGACACGTGGCTCTCAAGTTGAAATTGGCCTCACGCACTAAACCGCTGTACTTTGTGAAAGGGACGTCAGAGTTTGTAGCGAATTGTCAATGAATTTATCATGAATACAGCTACACACACAGTTCAAAGTCTGCTTAGTCTTGTGTTGGCTTGTCCGTCATCATATCACATCCTGGCAAGAAAATGTTTCCTACCCCTTTTCGCTTGCTATACTTTGAGGCACGAAACAACTGCAACTAGCGTTGGCTGCTGTCTTTCAGACTTTCGCGAAGATCTGAGAGCGGAGTGTGCATAGCATGTCCGTAGTTCCTTCTTGTCTGGCGTGTCTGAAATTGGAAGCTGCAATCAGTAACAACACATGGCATTACAAACCTCTTCGAGGCTACGTGTTGCAAACTCCATTCTTGCGACGGCTTCGAAACTGCGAAGCACACAAAAGTGAGGTCAAAACAGTTGGGTGCAGAGAAACTAAATGACTCAATTCAGTTTGCCACAATTGGCTGAACATTTGGCACTTCGAAGGCTTCTTGCTTTCGGTGCTTTTCAACTTTGCCGAGCACATTCCACAGACTGGTTGCGTGCACTTGGTAACTTGCACCTACGGTATCTTATGGTTGTGAATTCTCGGAAGTTCTCTCTACACACTCTTTGCAAAACATCACTTTTGAAACTCCAGCGCTTATTTCAATCACTCAAAACTCAAAACTGCGCACATGCAAAATCCATCATGATTGGCGGTATAGTGAACATGGAACACTGCAGGTGGCCGGACAGTTCACCGTCGCAAAGCCATATGCTAAGATGTCTTTTTGATGTGCTTTGATGTAAAGGAAAAGCAGTGAATTTGGGGATTTGACACGTGGCTCTCAAGTTGAAATTGGCCTCACGCACTAAACCGCTGTACTTTGTGATACTTCGTGATGTCCCTACAGAGAGATTCTCCATGCCTGCTGCAATGTTGCACGCTGCCTGGTCACAAAGCAGCCAGCAGCTGTTCTGCCATTTGACTTCTCTTCCGCCCAAAACGTGAAAAAGCACTTCCGCGGCAAAAACAAGTGGCTTACTGCACACTGCAAATGGTGAATTTTATCTTTGACATTCTTTGACTATTCAGTAGATTTAGCGTACCTACAGCTTACAGCCAATGGCTTTGTCTGGGTGCAAGCACACCGCTCAAAAATCATGTCTCTGACCAAATGGTTTGCTGTCGTGCACTTTGGTTTTGTATGCCCCGGGCTACTGCCATGCAGACATGTGTCATGTCATCATCTTTCTGGCGGAAGTGTTGGAGTTCCCTGTTATCTTTTCAACTCGTGAGATGTCAATGCATTCAATTTGCAAACTTTGCAATGCTTTGCAGCGCAGCTCGTCATGGTAGTACGATGCTTTCTTGCTGTTACACTGCTCAACAAAAAGCGCGTAAAGCGCACTACACTTAGCATGGCAGTGGAAGCATCAGGGGCTGAGCTTAAGCGAGCTTGTCACGGTGACAGTCACAGTCAACGAGGCGAAATGGCAAGGGCCTGTTGGTTGCATCAAGCCAGAAGCAATGCCTTCTTTGCACGTCAAAAGTGCGATGTGCGGCTTGTCAAAACCAACCCTCAGAGGACAAGCGACGCATTTTCTGTAACCCTGATTTCTCCCTGCTGCAACCACCTATGGTTGTGTTCACTTCATGCAAGCTTGTCTCTGGCTTTGGGCAACGCCAAATCACATCCTGGCAAGAAAATGTTTCCTACCCCTTTTCGCTTGCTATACTTTGAGGCACAAAACAACTGCAACTAACGTTGGCTGCTGTCATTTAAACATTCGGGAAGATCTGGGAGCAGAGTGTGCAAAGTATATCCTTTGCTTTGTCTTGCCTCATGATCAAGACATGGCACTGGTGAGGGAGGTTGAAAACTGCGCCCAACAAAAGCAAATGGCATCACAAACGTTTTCATAGGGTAGGTGAAAGCTGCATTGTGACAACTCCAGCGCTTATTTCAAGCACTCAAAACTCAAAACTGCGCACATGAAAAATCCATCATGATTGGCGGTACAGTGCACATGGAACACTGCAGGTGCCTGGACAATTCTACGACAAGGCAGAATGCTAATATATCTTTTTGATGTGCTTTGGTATAAAGGAAAAGCAGTGAATTTGGGGATTTGACACGTGGCTCTCAAGTTGAAATTGGCCTCACGCACTAAACCGCCGTACTTTGTGATACTTCGTGATGTCCCTACAGAGAGATTCTCCATGCCTACTGCAATGTTGCACGCTGCCTGGTCACAAAGCAGCCAGCAGCTGTTCTGCCATTTGACTTCTCTTCCGCCCAAAACGTGAAAAAGCACTTCCGCGGCAAAAACAAGTGGCTTACTGCACACTGCAAATGGTGAATTTTATCTTTGACATTCTTTGACTATTCAGTAGATTTAGCGTACCTACAGCTTACAGCCAATGGCTTTGTCTGGGTGCAAGCACACCGCTCAAAAATCATGTCTCTGACCAAATGGTTTGCTGTCGTGCACTTTGGTTTTGTATGCCCCGGGCTACAGCCATGCAGACATGTGTTATGTCATCATCTTTCTGGCGGAAGTGTTGGAGTTCCCTGTTATCTTTTCAACTCGTGAGATGTCAATGCATTCAATTTGCAAACTTTGCAATGCTTTGCAGCGCAGCTCGTCATGGTAGTACGATGCTTTATTGCTGCTCCACTGCTCAACAAAAAGCGCGTAAAGCGCACTACACTTAACATAGCAAAAGCATCAGGGGCTGAGCTTAAGCGAGCTTGTCACGGTGACAGTCACAGGCAACGAGGCAAAATGACAAGAGCATGTTGCATCAAGTTGTTGGATGCTCGGGATACAAAAACAGTATCTTTGCTGGTTCCAGTTGCTTTGGTGCGTCTCAGAGGTTCCTGTGTTGTCGAGCTGCCCCCCAAACACGCGGGCGTTGCCGTGCGTGTCTCAGATTCGAGCTGCCGCGGGTTTGGAATTCCAACGAGCAAATTTCTGAATGATATTTTTCGGGGTGGATTCAAGTGGATTCCCTGATCCTAAGCTTTTAGAGTGACACTGGAAAGACGCGGAAAATGTACCCATGAAACGTACCTACCATGTATGAAAATTGTGAAGCTTTTGGCAAAATTTGGGCCTTGGCACTACAGTGTGTCAGGCTTCAGTGCGGTCATGGCGTCAAGCCAAGGAAATCGATCTTCGTTGCCAGTGCTGTGTCCTGTTTCGCTGGAACTGTTTGTCTCAGTCGGCAGCCCAAGCGACACAACCGATCATGGTGCCTACCTTTGGCTGCACCCATCCTACTACTGAAAGCACATGCAGCTGGACATGAAGAGACTGCACTGAACTGATGCAGGCTGACAAGCCAAGGTGTCAATATGAGAATGATTGTGAATGCTTGGACATTTCGCACTTGGAAAAGCACATGTGATCGCATAGCACAGAGGCAACGGAAAATTGAAATGATCGGATGATCAACGCATCAGTAATTTGACATCAAAGACGGCTTTGGCCCCAAGGCTTCTTTCATTCTGCAAACTCTGAGTGATATGATGTCCAGACATTGAGCTGTCAGCCTTGCTATCCCAACCGGCATTGCCAGCTGCAATGAATCCCAGGCCCATTTGCCAGGTCGGCTGGCTGCCTGTCAAAGCACACTTGATGTGATATGAGGCATATGAGGCATATGAGGCATATCAGAGCACTCTAACGTGCAATCAGCAGGCAAAGGCGGAAGTGATTAGCATGCAGAAAGGCTATCACGATCAAATCATCTTCGTGATATGGTCGCATTGTTTGGGGCTACCTCGAGATTTCGTGAACCGTATTGCATTCGGCGTCGGTCGGAAGACGTACAGCTTGCACATTCTGGGGGCAGAGGTGACTGGTGGATATGCAAATGAGCACAGGGTAAAACTCACGAAACGAAGGTCTGCACAAAGGAAACTTATCAACTCCTTTATCCAAAGCTGGAATCCACTTCCTCCATGTTCCATTGAACTGGGTCCCATCGCACAAACGGAGACGCTTCGAGTGCTGGCACAGATATGACTCGTCATCTGACTGGCCGAACCTGCCCTGCTTGATGTATCTGCAGTGCCCACTCACCATACCTGTCCTTACAAGCCAGCATCTTTCTCAAACACCTTAGGCTCAAGTCAAACTCAGTGTAAGGCAAGCAGCGCAGTTTTTCCTACGTTAAATCTGAAAGTCTTGCTGTCTAACTGTCTAGCCCAGCCCTCTAGCTCGGCTCCAGGGCACCGAAACGCACCGAACATTGGCGCCATGAATGGCGTAATTTAGGCGCAGCTATTTACCAGTCCAGGGCTGCCAAATCCATTTAAGCACGTCTCTTTTGAAGATGCAAAGCTAGAAATGACTGAAAGACTTGTGGCGGCGCCCCAAATGCCCTTGAATGCTACATGCCGGCATTCTGATCAGGTGCGCCTACCATTCATTCGGCTACTCAGCCCATTGAAAGATGCTTCCAATGAAATTCCCGTTTTCCTTGAAATCTTAACCCTGGAATCATCCGCATTTTGTGCGGGATTAAGATTTTACGTGCTGCTTTCAGGGGTGGAATTTGCTGCTCTCCACGTTTACTGCTTTCCGGGACGGTCAATGACAGCAAACCAAGACCTTCAACGTTCCACCGGAACTCTTTGATACAAACTATTAACACAGCAATGTACCTGAGTGGCTTTTCCAACACTTTTTGGTGAGAGCGGCTGGCCCCTATGATGAACTTACTTCGCCTGTCCAAGGCATGCGGCGAAGCATCCGTGACCTTGCCTCACAAATTCCTCATGTGCGTAAAAAATGACTTCTCCTTGGCGTCACATGTTTCCTTGAAAGCATACGCCTCTCTTGGCACCTTGGTGAATGGGAATGGGAAAGATGCCTTACTTCCCCGCTTTCACTTGACCGAACCTTTGCAAGGTTTTAAAAAGTTGGTCAGGACCTCCTGGACTATTTCAGTCTGCATTAAACAGGTTGTTCCCACTCGCAATTGGCGTGGATAACCTTGGAGAAAGTAACTTTCCTGTACGCACACACAGGTGATGAATGTCCGAGAAAATCAAAAAAACAGTCAACCCCTACGCAGTTTGGCATACTTGCACGTCTGTTCAGCAGTTATCCAGAAACAATGATGAGGCCGCCAGGCTCTCATTAGGTTTTTCCACATGCCAAATTCGAAGCATGTGAGCTTTCGCGCAAGGACTTTGTCGAGAATCATCATGTATTTAAATCACAACACCTGTGCAAAAAAGATTTAGTATTGGGCATGCCCACCGGGGTTGATGCTGGTTTCGTTCGACACATGCACATTGGGGTGGCCCTTACCAGCCTCTCTTGGGAATGTTGGAATGTGCTCGAAAATTGCTCCAATCCCCTAGGGCCGGAAACAATTCATCTGGGGAAATCCCACGGCAAACAGCTGTGACGTGTTCACTTGGTGAGTCGGCGGTTGAAAAGCACAGAGACCCGGCGAAGCTTGACATTGAGCATCCCTCGGCTTCTTGCTTTCAAAAGTCGACACAACTCCTGCTTTGGGCAATGGGCGCAAACAGCAGTGCTTCAACAATCCTTTTCCGTAAACAAAGAGGGGCTACAAAAAACTGAAGCCTTGCTTGTGTCCATAAAGCTGATTGGAAGAGCCAAGATGTGGGAAGCTGGAGTTCATGGATATTTGTCAAAAGTTCCCAATGCATAAAAACCCTTCATTTGTGCTGCTATGTACACATCTGGGAAGAAAGACCCTGGCTGGTTGCCGGTAGAAAATCTCCAAAAGCTAGGTTAATCAGCTCAGCTCAGACATGCAGAAGATCCCGCGAGATGATAATGAGTTTTGCTTCGTTCTGAGCTTCATTTCGCGAAGGGCCAAGCTTCTCTCCTCACTTCACGATACCTTTGCAGCAGTCAGTGGGCTTGGAATTGAATAATTCCATTGCTTCTGGATCAATGTCTGTGAACTGCGCTGATGTCGGCTCTGTCTCAGGACAGCAGATGGATGATGTTGTTGATTACAGTGTAAAGTGTAAAGATTCTCGAGCTGGAAACAAATTGCAAAGGTTCCAGGTTTCGAAGCACAGGCCTTTTTCACAGCGTGCACAGCATGCGCAAAAGTTGCAAGGCCACTGCGAATCTTCAAAAGTGCACATCGGCACGTTGTGACATCGCTCCCCATGCTTTGCCATTCACAGTGATGAAACTATTCACTTGCAAACGACTCCGATGGCACGAATGACATCTGTTACACTGCTTGGAATGTTTGGAACATGCGCTTCTACTCAACCAACACACCAGTAGGTATTGCAAGTCGTTTGCATTTGCATGCCTGCTAAGATGGTTTCAGGCACCATCTGCTTGCCTCCAGTCTCAAAAATCTTGCAATTGCACCGTGTGAGCCGTTGCCGAAAAGGACAAATGCAAGCACTATGCGAAGAGGAGAAACGGCTCTGCGCCACTACCAGCGCTAACTGCCGAAGGTGTGAAGTTTTTGGGAAACGTCACTTGAAAACCGAATCCAACCAACCCACAGTTGTGAAATGGGACATTGCATGGACTTGCTTCAAAACATCTCTCCACTTGGAATGGCACAAATCAATGGTGGGAATATGGCAGCTGCTTAGCTGCATGTCGTCCGTCAGCCCGAAGAGATCTTTATGTTTATCTCCACTATGTGGTTCTTGTGTGACACGATGCTTCCGAAAGTGCCCCAAAGTGAGAAACACACTATTCCCGCCAATGAGCACGGCCGCTTGGATTCTGAATGATGCACCAAGCTTCTGGTCCCCAGTCCAGATTGAACCTTTCCATTGCCATCACGTTTGGCGGTTTTAAGACATGCTTCAAATGCCAAGATCTCTTGCCTGAAAAGCCAAATTAGCAGCCATCTCGGGACCAATTTCTATGCATTCTCTCCGCTTCGAGCCGACCAGGGCCATCTCCTCTGAAAGAAACTGCATGCTCTTCGTCTGCCGGAAGCACCGGCCAACGTAGCGGTAAACTCTGACGACATTCGTTAATGACAGGGCTGAATGCAGAAGGCACCGTTGGGAAACACCGTTGGAAATGCCTGGCTTATGACCTGGGAAAACCACACTGCCACACTGTGTTCTGATCTTACTTTCCTACTTTCTGCACCCCATGGTTGGAAAAGGCATACGAGTGCATACGGCCGTTTGATCCCATTTACGGTTTTAATGGTTTGTACCTTCTTCGTGTTTTTTTTCAGGATGAAAAACAAGCTACTTGTAGATAGGGATAGGAGTTCCAAGCTTAGTAAGCGAAGTCAACACCTTTTTTGGGAGATCCGAATCAGCCGAGTTGAGTTTGCTGTGTAAAAAAACGGAAGTTTTATTGTTTCCAAAATGAATGGGTCTAGGGCATATATTGGCTGTGAAATCACTCAGGGGCGATTCATTCTTGCACCCAGGGTGAGCAAATGGAAATGGCCCGCCACAAACTGGGCGATTTTTATGTCAACGGAACCCATAATCAAAACTCATCACAACTGTTGACAAGACTACAGTTCAAGGAGAAAAACTGCAATTTTTCTTTTTCTGCTCATGTGAACGTACCTTCACAATACCTGTTCGCGGCTTTTGGTGGCCTGCGTTTGGGTTTATGCGGCACCCTTGTAAAATCCTTCCGTAAAGGTTTTGATTATTTCTGCTCATGTTCTTAGTAAATCATTCTGGAGTTGACACTTGAAGAAGTTGGGTGGTTCTCTGACATGGCTGCTTCAAGGCTCCCTGAGTATTCCTCACTTGTCGTGAGTACGGTCAATGGAAAGGCGACTGGAAATATTACAAGCATCTTCTGCCACAGTGTCACATGTCTTGATGCTGGAATAGGAAACATATGCCAGGGCACGTTCATGAATGTTCCGCAGTACTTGCTTGTAAAGGTGCAGCTTGTGATCCGGTTTCATAGGAGCCTTTCCCATGTACACTTGCAACCTGCACGTGGCTTTGCCCTACAGACTGAATCCAAGAAACTCTTTACGGACAAGAAAGGTGGGTTCTGAGACACATCTGCGATGGGCAGTGTGAACCTTCGATAAAATTCATGGCTGATGGAATGGTGAAGGGCAATCTGCATCGATAGACTTTGGCGGGTTCCCTCAAGAAGATCGGGTCCAGTGCGGGAGCGGTGCACTTCACATTGGGAGAGAGTAGTTTTTGCTCCACTATCTTGACACAAAGCAAATAGAGCTGCTTTCAATCAAAAGTACCTCGGCAGATGCAGCACGAAAGGGATGCAATGTTTGGTCTCTAGGTGAAGTGCGATTGACATTGGGGTTTGCTTCAGTAAGTACGACTGCAGATTTTATTGTTCTTGACTTGAAAACGTTTGCGTTTCAACATCATTTCTGCTCTACCTCATGAATTGATAGGGAACATCATGCACCACCGGAGAAGATGATCATCTTGTCATGTATGTATAAACTGTAAGCCCTCCGTCGCTGCACCATAGATAGGTCACATTTTCCAGGGATTCCAGTCAGTTAGCCAAAAATAACTAGAAAACAAAATCTATACCTTTACCATCCTATACCTATACCTTGTTGTGGGTTTCATTTTGTTACCAGCCATTCTGTCATGGGAATCTCAACAATGTCCGCCTGGTTCCCTTGCCATCCTCTGAGTCAACGACTTCGCAGCTGCCGAGTACCCAGCCACTGCGTGCGAATTCAAAATCCTTGCCTGTCGATGTGGGTCGGCTTCAATCGGAAACTGCTTGGATGTTCTATGTGCACTATGACTATCTTCAAGATGTGACGAGAGGTCATAGAAGTATGTAGATGTATGATTCAAACATAACGGATGTACACACTTGAAACTGAAGGCAACTGGACACTGTCCGCTTTCTTTAGGTCCACCATCGTACATGTGAAGTATCAGTCCAAGGGTGGTCAAGAGGCGATGGATTTCTTGGGTCCTAAGACGCGGAGGTACATCTTTGCCACCTCTGTGGAGCTTCAGGGTCTAGCAAACTTTGCATTGCAGGTCGCATCGTTGTCTCCTTCATCATCATCATCATCATCATCATCATCATCATCATCATCATTCCAGAAGAGGTTGGAACATGTTTCTGTTGCTGATCCAAAACCTACGTTTTGCCGACAATTCGCATGGAGCCACAGAAACTTCTCAACAGACATTTTTGCTGCTGATATCCAATGGTTTCCTGGGATGAAAGTTTGAAAAGTTTTCACATTTCCATAACAAAAAATCTCCAAAAACAAAAGTTTTCACTGAAATCTATTGCTAAAGACTTTTTCACTGAATTTGACCCTCTCCATTTCACTTCAGGACACCTCAATGGCATCGCGACGATTGTTGCCGCCTCCCATGGCTAAAACGGAACGGCCGCAAGGGGGCCCCCACGCCACCGCCCGCGTCATGTGCCAAGTTCCAAAGATGTGGCTTTTCTTTGTCAATAAAACATGCTTGCCAAAACATGCTTGCGCTGGAACCCTCAAACTCACACTGAAACCCTTTCAGTTGCACCAAGGAGAAAGAATTGTCTTCTTACCTTTCCAAGAAAAAATTCTTCGCCACTTAACCCCAACAAAAATAAGATCCTTTACCAAGACCTTGAGGCAAATATTTCGGCGTTCCAAGAGTCAGAAATCCAAGACGCTATTAACAAATTGAAAGCAAACAAAGCCCCAGGGCCGGACGGAGCGATTACTGAGCTTTTCAAACACTTGGATGCAGACAACATCAAAACTCTCACTAGTTGTTTGAATATTTTGTGGCAAACCAAGCAAGTACCCGATGATTTCACAAATGCATTTATTGCGAGCCTCTACAAGAAAGGGGACCACGAAAATCCGGAAAATTACAGGCCCATCTCTTTATTGAACACAACTTACAAATTTTTTGCGTTTGTCTTAAAAGTAAGGCTTGCGCCTGGCGCCTGAACTTGAGAAGCATTTACATCAAACCCAATTTGGATTCAGAAAAGGGAGATCTACGGTTGACCCTTTGTTTTGCTTACGTAGGATTACTGATGTTGTTGAACAAGGTAGTGATCAGTTAGTTTTAATCTTTCTTGATTGGGAGAAGGCATTCGATAAGATTAATCACCAAAAAATGTTCCAATCGCACAGGAGGCTTAACATCCCCGAGGACCTACTAGCAGCAATCAGTTCTTTATATCGGCATCCTCGGTTCCAAGTTACACACCGTGAAAGAAATAGTGGGTGGTTGCCTCAAAGAACTGGAATCAGGCAAGGCTGTCCCCTCAGTCCCTACCTTTTCATTTTAACCATGCACGTTATGTTTGAAGATGTGAAGAAAAAATCCAATGACCCAAGGCACAGAAAGAAATTCCAAGGCATTAATTTCCAAGAGTTACTGAACGCTGATGACACACTGGTCCTGGCCAAAAACTTCAAAATTGCTAATGAATAACTCCATTTGATTGAAGAAGAATCTACGTATTTGGACCTTTCTTTGAACCACTCGAAATGCTGTTATATTGCTTACAACTGTCAAGGTCAAGTCTTTTTTCAAAATGGGGATCGTATGACTTCAACTGATGAAGCAAAATACTTAGGAGCATCAATCACACAGACAATAAACCCGCGACATGAAATCAGAAAACGCATTTCTGCCACCATGACCGTTTTGAAAAAGCTCGATACCTTTTGGTTAAAAAGTCAATGCAACAAAAAATGGAAACTCTTAGTCTACAATGGGGTCATTACTAGCAAAGTGCTGTATGGACTAGAGACCCTTGAACCCACAGAATCGGCCAGTCGTTTACTCAATACTTTTCAACTTAGAGGTCTCAGAAAAATTCTTCGGCTACATACGACCTACATACAGCGACAGAATACCAATGAGTATGTCTACAGAAGAGCTAACGAAATAGAATGGAGCAATTAAACCTTTGACTGAAATCTTAGCTGAACGGAAAATGAGATTGCTAGGACATGTTCTACGTAGAGAGCGACAGCACCCACTCCACCAAAGTACTTTCTCTACTTCTTCAGCCATACCCAGAGAAACCAACTATAGAAGAGTCGGTCGCCCAAGACAGTTTTGGACAACCACCACTATGGAGAGAGCATGGGAACTTATGAAATTTGAAGAGACCTCATTACCACAGGTGAGTTTTGACAAATCCAACCGTCACATAAGAGAAATGATTATAGAACACGCTCGCCAATACAAACGGCCATTCACAAACGAGAAAAATTAAAACATCTCAGTGTGAAAATTTCTCAGTGTGAAGGACCCATCATTGCGAAATGAGCTGCCAATCTCAGTGTGAACTACCCCGCCTCAGTGTGAACGTACCTTCTCATCATTTCTTATTTGGAAAAATTATAGTGAGAGGCCCCAGGAAACGCGAGTTAGTTAGGAAGCAGGCTAGTGCCAACGACCTGAGGCAATTGACCTAGCTGGACCTAGCTGCAGGTTATGGCAGGAAAAAAAAAAATCTCCCAGATCATCGGGTGGATGGGTTGATTGATGAAAAACATTTCCCACTTTTCCTGAAGGCAGTGAAAAAGTGATTGGTTTTTTTCGCTTCATCAACCTAGAAGATGTTTGTTGGTTCACATTTTTCCACTCAATTTTTTCCCAAATGCTGAAAACGAACCCAGCTAGAAAGGGGTTTTCTCAAACCATGGTCAATCTACCAAAAAGTGTAGTAAAGAATGTTGAAGAAAAAATGCAATTTCACAAACAATTCCCAGAAATCCAATCGAAGTGGGTCTAAATTTTACAAGTCCTATTTTCCTAATGTAATGGGAAACGGGGCAAACATTTTTGGTTGAGAATTTTTAACTGTTTGTTCCGCAGGCTCTGGCATAATTTGATGTTTGCAAAGTGTTCCTGCATTTTAGTGTTGAAATCTGGACAGAACTCATACTTTCGTCCGTTTCAAGAGCATGCTTGCAAAACAAATAAAACACCGATTGAATGGCATAAACAACAGTAAGTAAAGTATTTCTAAAGAAAAATTATATCAGCATAGACCCCAAATAGCATGGAAAGGTATCAGCCATTTCCGTCAAAATATACAAATTTCAATTTTTGCAAATGTAGATATTCAAAGGCAAGATGCAAACAATATGATTGCGGGATTTCATGGGTGTCGAGGCAGACGGTGAATGAAAACTTAATTGGAACGAAAGACTGTTGGTTGTATGCCAACATGTTGTTTTAACACTCCTTTACGAATCTAAGTGCTAGCCCCCCAAAACGAATCAAAATCCGCCAGCCCTCAACCATACACACATCAGACGACACCTAGGACCTAGGACGACACCCTGCCAGACAGCCCCCCCAAAACGAATCCAAAAAATTTGCGAACCCTTACCCCTACACTTGAAATGAGAACCCCCAGAGCTACAGCTATTTGGGGAAAAATGTGTATTGTGATGTTAAACGCATCGTCGCCTGTGCTTGCATTCTTTCCAGATTGAACCGCCACTATCCAGTCCAGAACAATTCATATTAGTTCAATTTTTTTTGGGTTAATGTTACTGTCTCTTCTCATTGAAGTTCAATTTCACTTGACTTGCCATTTGTCTGTATTCACTTTGATGTTGGGTGCAGTGAATTTTTGCGCATATCCCGGTCATATCCAATTTTTTTTTGTCTGTAGAGCTGCTAAGATACGTGTCGCGGTTTTTCTTTTTGCTGGCAGCTGCTTGGGTATGTCCCGGGCGGATCGCCCTTCAGTCAGCTAAACAAAGGTGATAGAGACGCTATGGCCATCACAAATTGATAGGATACGTGTCGCGGGCCGTTCGTCAGCTAATCCTACGCGAAACGGACAATCCAAAATCGTGAGAAAAAACAAAAAACAAAAAACATTCAGTTTTTTTTTGCGGATTGCTGCTTGCGTGCCACGTAGGTCCCGGGCGGAGACAGCAAAGTGGATGAAAAGACGGACTTTCCTAACTTTTCATTTTAACGCAAAAACGTTCACTAATTAAAACAAACAGCCAAGCAAACTAATTAGCTCCCAGGTTGAGTTGTGTCCAAGACCTTACGGAGTCTGCCATGATGGCGCCGTATCCAAGCGTCGCACGAGAGTCATGGATGCGTCGAGATACCACAGACGGAGAGTGCATCGGCAGGGGTGATCGACGCAAGCTACATGCGAAAAACACACCCAATTAGGTTCTCCAAAAATTTGTTGAAGCAAGAAAGAAGGTACAAAATATATCAGCACTTTTATGCTTCAAGACTTTCAAAATCCAACGTTGCAACTGCCTACATAGTTTTTTTTTTGGCTGCCAGCTGCTAGGGTACGTGTCCCGGGCGGTTCGCCCTTCAGTCAGCTACAACAACGCGAAAAGGACAATTCCACGTTCGTGAAAAGCAACAAAAACATTCACAATCATTGGCCAGAACAATGAGCGAATTAATCAAACAAATTCGAAAACAAATTAATCCTCCGCGGAAGAGTGCGTCAGAGACGAGAGATCCATTCCGGAGTCGCGTCATCAATGGTGCACGAAAAAGGAGGATCGGCGCAGAGAAGCCATTGGGTTCGAGATACCTGTGACAAGAGGCGCATTCGATCAAGGAGAAGGAAGCACCGATGACATATAGTATCCAAACAAAAAACCAAACAACACTGGCCGTAATGTCCTGTGAAACACGGGTCACAAAGTGTACATATGCCGGAAAGTTGGAGAGCGCAAGCAACTTAACCAACCCAGGTCTTTTTGTTTGCTCCTGTGCTGCGCTCATCATGACGATGGTGACAGTCTTGGAATGAATGACGACTATTTGTCTCACTATTTCACCCGTTGTGGGACTACCAGTTTGGTTGGTGTGTTGGGTTTGTGTTTTTGTTTGGTGGGGCGGTTTTGTTGGTGGTGTTGTTTTGTTGGTTTACTGGTATTCCCCTTTTTTGCATTTAGGATGCACAAGGCTCTCAGTGAGTAGGCCCGGCTCTCAGTAAATCTCCTCCGGCATGTAGTTCCGCTGTACTCTCGAATGCATTGCTCTCCTCACACCGATGTGTTTCAAGCTTGTGCCTTTGTCTTGTCATATAGGACATCTTTCCGTCTTCTTTTGGTAGCTCTTCCTTCCTTGTGTGTATCAGGTTCTTTAGCTACTTTGTACGTAATGGCCATAGCAATCTTATCCCTGCAGACGATCTCGACTATGCGGTTTACCGCTTCGTTCTCATCCACGAAACACGTCACTCCTGCCATAGTGGCCATAGTTTGGAACTCCTTTTTGGTACTTTCCCAGTTCCTCCATTCCTGCCAATAGGAACGGGGCAAGACTGAGTCCTTGACATCTTCCCCCGGCCGGCTGGGCCGGTTGAGGATAAGCAGTTCCTCTAGGCGTCCTGCATGGTAACCAGGGCCAAGATTCCACAGATGATGGCGGAGCAGGTGCCATTGGGGTGAAATCTCTCCCCACATGTGAGACACTCCCATCTGGGTGCAAATGGCAAGAAGTTGATTGGCAGAAGTCTTCTTGAAGTAGTGGGGATCAATGTCGGTAATATCAGGCCATGCTATCGGCAATGTAAACACAGCCTCGTACCATGTATCAAGATCTCTTTCGTTGGGCAAGCACAAGGAGACTTGGATACGCTCTGACTTGTTACCAGCCCACGGCGAGGATGCGTTGGTCTGAAATAGCCCCCTGATCAGGCCTTGTCGTAGGTTCGGCATTCGATCCACAAAGCTTTGAACCGGCAAGGAAAACCAATCAACACGGATTGAAGCAGTAAGGAGCTGGATAGGGCTCTTGAGATATTGGCGTTTTTGGAAGTGCAGAATGCGACTGTCGCGCGCATCTTGGTATTGTTTCCGGTACTTGTTCGGGATCCGGTCATCAAACCATTGTGGGGATCTCTGACGATGGTCCCTGCTCTCTTCTCTTTAATTCCTGAATCAACTGCGGAGCTGGACAAAAGCCTCCAATCCAATCAGAGACACACGCTGTGTCCACAACAGGAGCTCGGGTCTTGGCTCGCCTCTGCTTAGCCATAGTTTTGACCAGCCCACTGCAAGGTCGCTTCCTTTCTCCTTCCACACTTGCATTGTGCCCAGAGGCCGCATGCAGCAACTCTTGATAAATGGGTTGAACCCAGTAATTTGCCCCAAGAAGATGTATGTTTTCCTCATCAGTCAGCAACAGCACGCATTTCAGCAAGGGTACAGTGAGTCTTGCTGATGGCCATCTCCTGGGTTCTGACTCGAAGCCTTGCAAGGCCTTCAACCCATTTGCAAGCTGGCCTTTGTCCACTACGTAGTTATTGATATTGCCAACATCAAGATAAGCTGCTAACATGAGCCCATGTTGCTGGCTATCCTCGGAGAGGGGAGTGCGGGTAGTATCTTGAGGTGATCCATCTTGCTCATCACTGGACTCCTCTGAATCAGTGCACTTCCTGATTAGCTTGTTTTTGCTCCCCTTGTTCTGGGGCAATGACACCTGGTGGGACTCTATCTCTTCTTGCTGTACGCGCAGGAGGAGCTTTGGATTGTTCCTCGTGTTGGCCCCATTGCATTCGGAGCACTGCAGCAGCTGTGAGTCGCAGATCACTCGTCAGCTCTTCTTCCGCTAACCGGAACTGGGCGAGCGCATCCTGTCTCAGGTTTGCTTTTCCTTCGAGCGAAAAAGCATCATAGAAGTGATGCAGCCCCAAAGGTCGAAAGTAGGTTTCCGTGGACAGCTTGAGGGAGCCATCTGTCATGGTATCTACAAGCCAGTACTCTCCTTGATCACGACAGGGCCAAAGCAGGTAGCAAGGAAATTCTGAGTGATCAAGGGCGCAACCATAGATAAACCTGCGGCATCTGGGAGGAACACTGCTGCCTTGCGGCATCATGGGGACCATCCGTCGCATTTCCGGAGTGTTAGCCAGGTACTTCATTAGGTCAGTCACTGCCCTTACCTGCGCGGTGTTGTCCTGCCAAGGGCTCCACGTGTCAACAACAATCAGGTGGAGCCGACGTATCTTGTACCAATGCGAGACACCTTTGTTTGGGAGGCAAAAACAGTTCCCGAGTGAGGAGTCCATTTGGTGACCACAGAAGGGCGCAAGGCCAAGGCCTGTTTGCACCCAAGCCTGACATTCTTCTCTTGTCATGTGACGTTCATTGCGTAACCAACCCATGCAGGTCTTGGTGAAACCGCGTGAGACGGACAGGCGAAAGGAGAGCGTGCAAAAAACCGACCTCAGAGTCCGCTCAAATGTTCTTCAACTCGATGTAGTGAAGCACCGCCAGACCACATAGTGAAGACCGATGAGTTTGCCCTTGCAACTGCCTACATAGTCTTTAAAAAAAAGAGCTGTCCGAGAGAAAGAATGGAAATGACCATCACAGTTACGTATTTTGAATTTTCTACAACAGACAGCACGGACACTATCTTGGCGCGGCCTTTTTTTGGACTTATGCTGCGCTCATCATCACGATCGTGGCAGTCATTGTGCCGAGTAGTGAGTTGTCATAGGTAGACAAAAGTGACTAAGGAAAGGTCAAGGACATCAAAAACAGAACCAAACAAAACAAGCCCCCCCCACAAGCACAAACCAGCAAAATTGTCCAAGACCGATCATGGTGAAAAGGTGAAACAAGCTCAGGCTCTCACGGCTATCCACACATCCCCGGCTCTCACTTCGTCTTCAGCAGGATATAGTCAAGATCCAAGGATCGAGGAAACAGCTACGTGCAAGCAGGGGTATCCTCGGTTTGCTTCCTCTTTTTCTTTCTGCAAGTTGACACATCTTGCTGACTTCCAAGGAACTGTACCGATATAACATGCTCTTCCGCTCGTACCTGGTCATAAATGCACGTAAGAATCCCGTACTCACCAGGAAACTGCAAAGGGGGGCCTGGCTGACGTAGTCGCAATAGTCGGTCCCTAGCAGCCTGCCAGATTCTCCACGCATGCCAATCGTCATCAGTCCTGACTTCATCCTTCATATCATCCCCCGGTTGATTGGACCTGTTGGTGACACCCAGCTAACACACGGTCAAGATGGTCAAGAAGAAGGAAAGTCTCGCAAGGGGCCATCGCTTAGGAACTAACTCCAGACGCTGTAGCTTGCGGTACTCAGACCCGAGAAAGTCCTCTTGGTCTTTAAAGTCACGGCCCACTGCAGAAAAGAAGGCTTGCATGCGCTCATACTGTTCAGCATCTGAGGCCAGCGAAGAGGGAGGGTCGTTCTGCTCCGATTCACTCGCACTTTCGCTTCCTTCAAAGCCACTAGTAGCCACGATGGACTCGTTCTTGTCTGAATCGGTATCTACCTCATGGGAGGCCACCTGGATAACCTTAGCAGGGACTTTTTTCCGGTCTGCCGCCTGTGCTTCTTTGCCCTGCTCCGGTAATGTGCAAATCAGGCAAGAGCTCATCATCATTTAAGCCGAAGAGTACCAGAGCATCTACGTACGCAAATTTGAGATACCGGATCAAAGGAGTCATAGAAGTGCTGCATGCCCAATGGGCGAAAGAAAGATTGGTTCAAAACAAGCGTGTCTGTGGTAGCAGTATCCAGGAGGACATACGACCGCCCGTCTCTCTGCGGCCACACTAGATAGCACGGGAATTCAGAGCCATCCAAAGCATAGCCGTACGCAAATCGACGGCACCTTAATGGAGGTTCAGGGCCATCAGGCCGAAATGGACTCACTCGACGGGTGTTATCACAATCCCGAATGAGCCACAGCTGATCAGTGATTTCTCTGGCCCGGGCAGTATTGTACTTCCATGCCACAAGTCCACCACAATGAGATGCAGCCGCCGTACCTTTTGATAGTTGGTGACATAGTCCTGCAAAACTTCCACAATTGCCGGCGGAGGAAAGTGTGGGCCTGACAGGCAGCAGTTCTGCTTAAGCATCTCAATGAAGGATTCATCAGGAGGGGAGCGAAAAAGCTCATAATCACGCAGATAGAAGTGGGCACGTCCGGCCCACACGTGCCCAGCTCCATACATGAGTGTACCCATCACCGTAACAGCCCCAAGAAGGCCTTTCATATCAAGTGGGCCCATGATAAGGCAAAGTGCCTTAGCCCTGGTGATAGCCACCGTAGCACGAGCATACGCTTCCTCCAGTTCAACCATTTGTTCATCTTCTGGTAGAGCAGGATAACTGTATGGGCTGTCATGCCGGCACAGGTGGTGACTCCTCTGGAGACAATGGAGTCTTGGGATGCAGAGACCCAGTTACTGGCACGGAACAAATTGGTCATGTCGTTTCGATTATGCAGGACAGCCAAGCTAGACTTGGCATCAGCATGGAAAGCACAGCGTTCTGTCAACCATTCTACAACAGCTCCAATGTCCTGAACTGCATGCGTGTCAGCACGTCGGACATCCCAAAAGACAGGAAGGAAACCACCTCGCTGCGGTCTCTCCTGGGTGACGAACTTACCAAAATTCTAACTTGTCCCATTGAATGTGACCAACCCAGGCTACCGCACACCGACCACTGTTTGATATAGGTGACCTGTGAAAACCCGTGCGCTGCTGGACAACACAAGACCCCACTTTTGGCGGCCAGCGACACCAACTGCTTCAGCAAAAGAGGTGGCAAGCATGCTAGGAAGTCCTTCTCTTTCTCCGGCTGCTTGCATGCGCTCATATTGTTCCGAATCTGAAGCCAATGAAGAAACAAGTTCATTCTACTCAGTTTCACTTGCACTGTTACTTTCTTCAAAATTACTAGTAGCAATGATTGACTCGTCCTTTTCTAAGTCGGTGTTACCTCGTACGAGGCCACATGAATGACGGCAGCAGGAACTTTTTTCCTGTCAGCCGGTATTTTTTTTAGCTCATGCCGTGCACTCGAGGCTCTGACGGTCATCAAAACGTTTTGTATTTGAGAAGCTATTCCCACATATTGGAGAATAGGTGAAAGCAAAAAGCCAGGTGTCTTCCAAAAAACAAACAAAACAAACCGAACCAAAAAGAAAACCAAAACACCACAAGAAGACACCCGGAGAGCTAGGTGAGATAAAAGAAATCCTCAGGCCGCTCAGTACTTCACGATGTTATGGCAATTCCCGCATATAGATGTCCCAAGTGACTCCAAGTAGCTCGGAGTTAAAGCAGGTGGTGGTCCGGCATCATCCCAGTCATTGAACAAGGATGAGAGGTTGGTTCACCCGCGTCCACGTAGATGAAGCTGCTCAAGGCAGAAGTTTCATGACTTACGTAGTTGCCAGCATCCAAACACCAGAAATATATGAAAGGTCGTTGTTCCCTGCTTCTTGAGGATGAAAGAAATCACCAGGTGCTGTTTCAGCCATACCAGGACAGGCAACACCTCGGCTCTAGCATGTGCAAGTCAGATGAGAGCTCATCATAATACAGGTCGAAAGAGCTTAAGCATCCCTGCGTGTGCATATTTGCGAGACCAATGCAAACGAGTCATAAAAGTGTTGCATACCCAATGGATGAGAAGACTTTTCATCCAAGACGAGTGTGTGAGTTGTGGCAGTATAAGAGGACATCCAGATAATACGGGAACTTAAAACCGTCTGAAGCACAGCTATAAGCAAAACAACGACACTTCCACGGAGGTTCAGAGCCATCAGCCGAAATGGACTCAATCGACAAGTGTTCTCACGATCCTTGATGAACTACTTTTCACAGCGAACTGCGTCCTCTTCAGGGAACTTCTTCCCAAACAGGATGACATGGATGCAGCTGGATGAAATTGGCATCACAACAGAATTCCAGTTGTTGACCGACCATGTCTCGCACTAGTCCGGCAATGCAGGAAAAAAAATTGGCATCACAACAGCTCAGAGAGCCATAAAGTTATCCTTGCGCGTTTAGTGGATGGTTTTTTGAACTCGAGTCTTATTGCATGTTTTTGCTTCACGTTTTGATGTGCTGCATCATTTGGCGGCTTTGGAACATGTCTCAGCGGGGACAGAAGCCGGTTTCCGAGCACCAAAGTGTCCAAGATCGGTCAGAGTTCTGGCTTACTTGTGAAAATCCAACAACCCGTCACTACAAGTACTTACACAAAGTACGGTCAGCGGTATTGGCGTCAGCCAGCAAACAAAAACCCAAAAACAAGCGAAACCTCGACAAACGTGACAGCGACTCTTTTCCACAACACAACAAGGAAGGTACATGCAGGTAAAGTGAACTTAGTAACTTGTTGTTGTTACNCCATATTGTACCAGTTGAAGATATCTATCTTGCACATAACTCTGCCGGAGTTTCATAGCGTGCAAAATAAATTCGTCATGCCACCATCAACCAACTCCTTTCAGTACAAATCGTAATTCCAGGGATCATCAAGGCTTGAATATTCAGCCACATCAAGATACTGTCGTCTACGATTCGTGCCTGGGATCTGTGGTGCTGTGTGCACCGCCGCTGCTGCCTTGGCTGCTGCAACTGCTTTTGCCGCTGCTTTTGCCTTTGCCTGGGCGATGCGTTCAGCTCGATAGTGCATGTCGTCTTCGTACGTGCCAAAGTAATGTTCTTTGACAGCCAGATACTTTATGAAGTCCTTTCCTAAGACGGACTTCCTCTCAAGATGCGTTCGAGCCCACTTCCTGTATTGGACATAGCGGGGCTCTGCACCATGGGCCACGGCATAATAAGACTCACCGCGCATTTCCTTTCCGAATTCAATCATTGTTCGCCCCCACTCTCCATACGACATCACATCCTCCGGGCAATGCGAATTCGCCCTGCGATGTCTCTCAGCTAATATTGGCAGGTTCTTGCCAAGTGCTTCCCATTGGTGGTCGAGGACCATGACTGATACCTGCTGCATCAGCTTGTGGGTCAAGGACAGGTGCATAAACCACATCTCCGTTGGCATACTCAAGCTCGACCTCCTCCCACTCGTCGAATTCTGCAAGGTGGTCGTCAAACATGGAGCCGCCTGGAGATCTCTGTCTTTTGCTTGCGTCCGTCATCGCACCAGCCATAGCACCATCAGCTGTCAGAGGCATCTGCTTGTCATCTTCCTCATCACCTTCAGGGATTGCACCTGGACTGGTTGTCGGGTGACGCGACTTTTCTTGTTGAGCGTCGCTGGCGGGTCAGGCTTTACATATCCTGCTGGTCGGTAGCCCGGACCAGGGGGATATGACAAGCCTGGAGCTTCCACCGGCGTCGCCAACGCTTTTGCCACCACCTGAGGGTCCACTGTCTGGCCCAAATTGCTGCGAAAGATCGCAGCTTTGGCTCTCTGAACCTTGGCCTCCTCAACTGTCGGGAGTGGGTCTCGCCGTTCGTGGGCTAATCTCATCCTGTTAATCCCCTGTGAAGTTTCCGGGTTTGTGGCTGCTGTTGAAACTTGCTTGGTCTGCACTGGCACACTTGTCTGAGGCATAGGCAATGGCATAGGCCCCTGTGACACTGGCGGTGCGTTTGACGATGCAGGCACATCTGCAAGCAGAGTACTCTTCGGAACAGCCTGAATTCCCGGGGCATGAATTCCTGGGGATTGAATTCCGGATGGTTGCACACATTGACTGGGCTTCGCCATGTTCGCAACAGCATGATTGAAATCAGCTAACGGAACGTTCTTCCGAGTTGGCCTCTTGGGCATGGGCATCACAGAAGTAGCCGCCAGTGAGGACTCTAATTCACCTGTGGTTCGTGCTTCTTTCATCAATTACCTGAAGCATTTGCAAACGTGCAGAATCCATGGCTTCAGACAATATTGGAAGGGAAATCGGGCAATGCAGTGAGTGAGCTTCCTATCCAAAAACACACAACCGAACACAACAAACAGAGAGTCACTTCCACGCCTCGGGTTTCATTCTTGGGAAACAATCCGCTGTCTTCAACGGTGTGGAGATTACGCTTATGATCTACCTGTTTGTCATGCAACTGACCGTTCGTGTGTTAGGTTCCGGACCACTCACGCTAAGGTCGAAAACACAGACGATTGAGTTTCGGACTGTTGGCTTCTGCTGTGCGGCTTAAGTTCATGACTGAAAACAAAAACTCTCTTCACGAGTATATGAGATCTTCAGTGAAATGCAAAAGTGAAAACTGAAAATGAAAACGGCTTCCCCAGCAGACTATGAACTAAGCTCGCCAACTCCAATTGCCCCCTTTTAAGCTTCTCACGAAAGATCACACATGCAAACCCGTGCAACTAAATTGAGCATGCTAACACCTTGGTTCCATGCAGACAAAAGTAGGTTCCCAACTGCTAAGCTCATCTGGTGACGTTCACGAGACACATTCATGCACATGCACGTGCAATTCACCAGATCCATTCCAAAATCACCAACTCACCTCCAGGAATACCAATCATAGGAAGTAAGCATGCATCCACAGGCCCAGGCAGGTTCAATCGTAGAATTGCTCTACACCATGTTCATCCCAATATCTGTCACCTTCACCTGGCGGGATGCGGTACTCGTCCTCTTCTTCCACAAAGTCTTCTTCTTCAGCATCTCTGGCACCTCGAGCACCACCACCACGACCAGCGCCTCGAGCACCATCACCACGACCAGCTCCTTTGGACCCAAGACGGTGCCACATCTCAATCACAGATTCAGGGGGAAATGCAGATCCTTTCCCACCATTGGCCTCATACTCCAGCTGAATTTCCTCATTTTGCTCGCGCACATCACCACGGAACGAGAGCTCGCAGGAAATCGACACCAGAAGTTCGCGAAGGCCTTTCTCTGTGAGCATAGGCAACTGGTCTTGCATGATCTCAAGAAGACCGGCCGGGATGCGACCTTTGCTCTTGCCCTTTCTGAGATCTTGCGCCCACATTCTTCTACTCCATGGGTCACCGTCTATAGGGCATGGCCTGTCATAGGGGCCAAGAGGCTCTCGTGGAAGTCTCCGATCAGCTCCTGTTGGTTCTTCATCTTCTGCTGGTTTGCCACCTCCTTTGCCACGATTCGGCATGACGGTAGCAACGAATTCGCAGAGATGCAATGGTGAAATTTGAGCAGTAAGGACTCCATTGTCATCACACCATGACAAAAAAAATGAGTGTATGCATGCACAGGTACGTCACACAGATACCACGTAAAATCAAAATTTGCCTGTTTCCAACTCATGCAAAATCTCACAAACTGACATGTCCGCACAAGTTGAAATCTGCAAACAAAAACTGACAATCACATCAAAGTCTCACTCAAAGACGCAAAAAAAATGAAATGAAAGATCTCTAAGAGATACAAGTTCATCGGTCAACTCAACACATTCCAAAGAAAGTGAAGCCGCAACTCTTTATGCTTTGACCACATGAATTCGAGCACAAACATGCATATGGCTCTATCAGCAAGGTTTATTTCGGGAGGACCTCGCCGCTGCCAGAATGGCCTTTGCCAACGTCTTGCTATAATAGCCTGTGCGATGCCAATTGACGGTGTTGAATTCCGCATGAAATCGGCATGCACAAGTTCCAAACTTCTTTGTGAGCAAATTCGCAAAGCAAGGAGATGTTGCAAAGAATTTCAAACGCTTTCCAATCGGTGTTCCCTCATCATTGACCAGTCCTGTCTGACACAATGCAACTTCTGCATCATAATTGAGGCCGCAACGTTCCAGAATTCTCTGAGTCTCAGGACGCTGCCATATCTGATTGTGCTTTGGGAGTTCGAACGACCTTGAATCTCCAAGTGTCAGATACGCCTCAGCCGATCCAATAATGGAATGCCAGTCTCTGTCTGCCTCAGTTTGATCTCTTTTCTGGTTCAGGTGTTTAAGTGGACTGCCAGAGCTACATGGGGTTGAACAGTGAACATGCAACCATCTGCCACAATTCCTTTGGACCACCACGAAAGCTTTGACTTCATCCAACACCCGACGCTCTTGCATGTTCTTTGTAATGCCCAAATACGGCATTCGTGCAACCTTGCAAGCTTGTCTAAGGGATGAATTCTCTGAGCAACAGACTTCAATGAATGCCATTTCCTGACCAACACTTGCAGAAACACCTGTCAGCAAAATCTCCCGCAAACTGTTCAAATCCCCAACTGGTACCTCATGCTGTGCAAATTCCAGAGTTGTGCGGTGCTTCCCAAAGTCTTTGGTGCTGAGACACTTCGTAAACATGTCTGCGCAGTTGTCAGTGCCTGGTTTATACTTGAGTGCAAGTTCCTCTGACTCTATATCTTACTGCGCATCCAATGAAGGCGTATTTCGATGTGTCGAGACTTCTTGGGTACGTCCTTACCGGCGATCAGTGTAAGAGCGCTTTCGGAGTCTGACTCCATAACCACATACCCAGTTGTTTCTCTCGTGCACTCTTCAAGGCCTGCATAAATTCTCATGCAGAAGGTCGATAGGGCGATGGCTTCTTGTGAAACCGATTGAAGGGCATATAATTCCGCCTCGCACGAACTCAAGGCGACACTCTGTTGCTGCTTTGCAGTCGTCTTGATCAATGTCCCTTCAACGAATATCGAACCTCCAGTTATGCTGCGCCGTCCGTTGAAACGGTACGGTGCATGAGAAGCATCCGAAAACGCGTGAACCAGACCGACCTCATCCCAACCTGGACATGCATGCTCGAAGTACTCAGGACTCGGAATAGACAGCATAGTGCTCATGTCATTGTAGAGAAACCGGAGAATGGAGCGGATAGCAGTCTCTGTGCCTGACATCGGGGCAGCTTGCTGCGACCCAATTAGGCTGAGGTAGATCTTGATATCATGGCGTACTTGTGCCATCCAGAGCAACTTGCCTAATGCACGCCTGAATCTTGCATAAGCCTCAGCCG